>CAOJCQ013413932.1:0-11121 GCA_948356215.1 Stillingia texana | reverse complement strand
TCACGTTCTTCGCAAGAACTTTTATATTGTATCCATTATGAATATCATTTATCATAATTTACTATCCATTCATAACTCAGATTTTTCAAAAAGATACTTTATTTATGTCTATTTCTTTACAGACTGCCATAACTGTACATTTGCCTCTTTCTACGACTCGATTTTTGGTTAACCAATTCATTAAAAGTTACTACATAACCGATTCTTGGATGATGACACCAAGAATGATTGGGTGCAGTTGCATGCTGTTTTTTATGATCAATTCAAGGATATTGCAAGAATGAAAGCTACTATATGGGATTTAGAGATAAGCACAAATTGAATGAGGTATTTGGTTATACCTTACCAGATTCAATGACAAGGCCTATGATATTAAGGAGAAACCAAAGGAGGATGTCCAAATTAGGTTGTTTATTAAATATGCATAGCCATACTTGTGTGAGGGTCTTAGAGCCAAATGGTTTAACAACTGGGAAGAGGTCAATAAAAGTGTTGATGGATATCGAAGAAAACCATGAAGCTAAGAAAGCTCAAGGCGGAAGGACCTACAATTCTGAGCATAAACAATGGACCTCTTATACCTATAGCAGAAGTGTTAACCATTGCAGCTACTACTATTCAGGGGTACTACTCAGAATTGAACAAGCTTATGTCAGTGGTACTACTCAAAATTGGACAAACCTATGTCATTGATAATGAGGAGACTCATAAAAGAGGAAAAGTTAAGGTTCTCCCCAAGTGGATTGGCTTGACTTATGGGCCCAATCATTGTCATGATCTCACTTGTGACAATCACCAGGTGATGAGACACACCATTGACACTTGTATAAACTTGAGGAACAAGATCTAGGACTTGATCAATACTAAGGTTATCCTAGACCCCTTGGAAAGAGAGAAAGGGGATTAAAGAAGAAGTACCTCCTACTAAACCAAAGGAAGCTGCCACCTGTTTGGCGTGTCGATCGGGCCTCTTATTTTCTTTTTGGAAATGGCAAAATTGGTCCTTGAATGGGCCGAACAAATAGGTTATCTTACCCATTTTCCCTTTTACTGATTTTGGAGACTGAGAATGGATAAAAATGGACAAGCCCTCTTAGGAGGGCTTAATTAGTGACTCAGGTTGATTTTAGAAAAACAAAACATTTTTATTTTATTTTAAAAATAAAATAGAGTCGCCACTCGATTTATATAAAATTGGAAAAATAAACCAGAGGTTTTCAGGGTTCGGGAATCAAAATCTTATTTTGATCCAGTTTTGAATTTAATTAATCAGGTTCATGCACTTGATTTAATTAATTCTTAGTTAATCTTAACCCAAATGAATGTAATTTAATTTAAAGCGCCATTATACATGGCAATTTGAGGAAAAAATATATGAGCACGCTATAAACTGCGTGCACATACTTAAGCATACATAATATCGGGTTATTGATTAATTTGAGGACTTTGGTTCCCGTATTCAATATTTATTAAAAATATTTTTATCAAATTTTAAGTGCGTTTTATTAATGAAAATTCAAAAATAATTTTATTTATAAAAACACCAATTTAAACCCTAAGTAGAAAATTATTTAAACGACTTTTTATTTCGAATTTTGTAAAATGAACAACCTAAAATATTCAACTAATGCATGAGCATGCCAATATTAACGTAAATTCTGACAACCTAAAATATCAAATACGAAAATATAAATAAATAAATATGAAATAATAAAAATAAATACTAAAATATTATAAGCGACTTTCTAGGTATACCCGGGATATTATAATATTTTGGAAAATATGAATAATAAAAATAAATACTAAAATATTACATGCCCAAATAAGACTTCTAGTTGAAGAGAAATCACGTCCAGAAAATATGTTTTCGGACATATTTTTATATATTCCAAAATAATAGAAATAAATTAAAAATAAAATAAATAAAATTCTGAAAAAATACAAAAATGAATAGAGTGCATTCCTCGGTTTCTTGCCACCACGGGAATCATGATTTCACCTCTGATAGGTCCCAAAAGTCACTCTGAAACAAGAAAAATAGGTAAAGAAATTATAAATCAACTCAAAATGAAAAATAAAAAGGAGATAAATAAACTTCAGAATAAAAGAAGTGAAAAATAATGCTGAAAATAAAAAAATAAAAAAGTTCAGTCAATATTTTCTCAGAGATTTACCTGAAAAGTAGATTTTCGGTTTGAATGGAGACACTTGTAAATCTGAAATAGCAAAGGTTTTTGGTAACTAATTAATATTTTCTGCTTAGTTTTTAACTTAGTTAATTTTTAACTAATTAATTAAGCCTAATTAAGTCTCTAACTACCTAAAATTAATCTAAGAACTGTCTGAAAAATGCTTTAAAAACTATCTCAAAAAATTACTTTTAGTGCCAAAAGTCTCCAAAATATGTGGAATGACCCCTATTTATAGACTAAAAGTCTGTGCTGGGCTAGGTGTAAATTCTGAACTTTTTTAGGGGTGAATGGGTCTTTTTAATTTTTTATCGGCAGGCGCACAACTATTGGCGCTTTGAGCCTGACAATAAGCCAAGTGTGCTGCCAGGTAGCTGTCTGACTATCTGCCACATGACACCCCGAGCCTGAAAAACGGAATTTTTCCCTTTTATGTTTTTCGACGCTCTAATTTTAAATTTATAGACGAAATTTTAAAATTCGAATCCAAATGCACAAAAAGGGAAAAACTTAGTTTTTGGACCTGAACTTAGGTTTTTCTACTCAATTTCATTATTCCTTTGCTTTCGGCTTATTCATTCTTTGATCCCGAGAACCACACCCTCGGGATCACAGTGACTACCCTCTCATCATCAAAGATCTCAAAACTAGAAGCTCTAATCCAGGTATCAACAAAGGCCCCTACTCTGATGTGTTCTATCGAAGGGCCAGGATGCATCAAAGTAATGAGAAATGGGTTGGAGAGACGTATATGTGCTCAACGATTGCTCCCTTTATTGAAGATTTCTCACCTATTCATGGAAAAATATAGGTTAGTTATCCCTCTATAGGCAGTTAGATTTGGGATTGCGGGTTAGTTGGCCCTCCGTAGGCGACTGAACTTGGGATTGCGGGTTAGTTGGCCCCCCATAGGCAATTGGATTCGGTGTTGTGGGTTAGTAGGCCCCTCGTAGGCAATTGGATTTGGTATAAGTTGAGGATTTCTCACCCCCTCAAGGAAAATTACGGACATTTTGGCCCCCCCGATGCGGTAGATTAGGTACCTTGATACTGGTGTTTTGGCCCCTAGTAGGCTAATTATAGGTGTTTTGGTCCCCTAGTGTGCAGATTATGAGTGTTTTGGCTCCTCGAAGTGGCGAATTATGGATATTTTGGCCCCCAGTGCAGTAAATTGGGTACCTTGATGCTGGTGTTTTGGTGCCTAGTAGGTGGATTACAGGTGTTTTGGCCCCTAGTAGGTGGTGCAGGTATTTTGGTTCCCTTGGTGGGTGGTGATTGGCATTGCACAACTCAGGCATCCTCTCAGAATTGAACATCGGATTGGCATAAACTGAAGCTATAAGAGTTCAAGGGAACTTACCTTGTCTTTGATGGTTTTGAGTCGAGTCTGTATTCTATGTTTTGGTTTTTCAGCCTTCCTACGGTTTTGTTAGTCACGATAAAAGATACAGGGGATGATAGAGAGTTATCTTATGATGATCTATGAGCTTATGAATGTCCTAATAACTTGCTTACATGTATGCGTGTAATGCTGGATGAATGATTTTGATGATAGCTTTCCTTTTTATTTTCGTAGCAAAAGTATCAGTGGTAAATGGGAGATCATGAACATCTGGTAGAGGAGCGCCAGCAGGAGATCAGGCAACTTCAGTCCTTTATCCACCACCCATCTAGAGATGGACACCGGGATCTCACTTGATCGGAGGATGGATCCAGTGACCAGCTTCTCTTTATTTCTCTATTTCCTGTATCTGTAAGATCTCTTCTTCATTTCCTTTCTGCCGTAGGACTAGATTCGGGCTTGTATGGAAAGGTAATCTCTTTATTCTGAATTCTATTTTTTGAATGATGAGAATGCCTTTTGAGTTATGCATGAATGGGGATAGCAGTTGTTTATCTATTGCCATATCTTTTATTTTGCCCTAACTTTTGCATGGTGAATCGTTTGCCGGTTTTCGCACCATCGGGTAGCCTAATTTTTCCTACGCGGTCATTTCGGATTTTCCAACCTAGCAGACATATTTTATTTTCTCTTTTTACTTTCTCTTTTTTCTTTGCTCTAACTTTTGCCTAGAGAGCGTGTTTTTGGGTTTTCCCTCTGACGAACTTGCCTAATTTTTTCCATAGTGGTCCTTTTGGATTTTCCCAACCTAGCGGCATATATTTTTTATTCTTAATTTTTTAGACATGTTTACGATAGATAAATAGCCCTCGTGAGATGTTTTAAATGTTTGATCCTGGTTTATCGTGATAGGATGTATGAACTTGCTAAAAAACCATGCATATAATGAAGATAATCATTAGAGTCATTAATTTCATCAAATTTTATTGAAATTCATTTAATCTCGTTATATTCTTATTGCTTTTAACATAAACATTGTCATTGAACTGCCCTTTACGGGTTTTCGGGTCAATTATTTTCTCTCTTATTCCCTAATTTTTGCCCGGACCATATGTTTACCAGGTTTTCACCCCAGTAGGATTGCCCTAATTTTTGCCTAGATGACCTGTTTGCCAAGTTTTCAGTCTAGTGGACCGCCCTAATTTTTGTCTAGACTGCCTATTTACTGGGTTTTCAGCCTAGCGGGCTTTTTTTATTGTGGGTCTTTTAGATGTAGAATCTCTTAGCTTGTCTCGATTGACTGGCTCTCGGAATGCATTACCCTTTAGGTTAGAGATTATTAAAACCCCTTTGGACAGAAGTTTGCTTACCACATACAGACCTTCCCAATTCGGTCTAAACTTCCCCATCGAGTCTCCGATTTTGGACTTTGACTGCTTCAATACCAGATCACCCTCTTTGAGTGGTCGAGGCATCACTCGCTTCTCAAATGCCCTAGCCATATGCCTCACATATACTTGATTGTGATACATGGCCTTCAAGTGTTTCTCATCAATGATGGCCAATTAGTGGTATCGACTTTCAACCCATTTGGACTCAAGAATTTTAACTTTTAAAGCTATCCATAGTGACTTGATTTCCATCTCAATTGGCAATAATGATTCTGCTCCATATACCAATGAGAAAAGGGTTGCACTCGTGGAAGTTCTGGCAGTTGTCCTGTACCCCCACCAAGCCAGGTGTAATTTATCTACCTAATCTTTATACATAACCACTATCTTGGCCAATATCTTCTTGATATTCTTGTTTGCTGCTTCTACTACTCCGTTAGCCTGAGGATTATATGGAGAAAACATGTGATGTGCAATCCCATACTTGGCTAACAAATCCTTGGTTTAAGCTTAAAACTGAACCCCATTGTCCGTTACCACATGATGAGGTATACCGTAGCGGCTGATAATATGTTTCTCTATGAAGTTTGCCATCTATTTTGCCCCTATGATGCTGAATAATGTTGCTTCTATCCATTTAGAGAAATAGTCGATGGATATAACTATGAATTTGTGCCCATTATATGCTATCAACTTGATTCCCCAATTATATCTATCCCCAATGTTGCGAACGGCCATGGTGAATGGTTGAGGTTGGCATGCTTTTGACATGGTTAGCATTTCCACACATACGGGATGCAATCTGTTTCCATAGTTATCCAAAAGTATCCTTATCTCATGGACCTGTATAGGCTGAATTTACTAACATGCGTACCACAAGTTCCACTGTGAATTTTCTCAAGTATCCTCTTGGACTTGCGTTCATCTACACACCTCAGCTGTACGCCGTGTAGCAGCCTTTTGTATAGAACTCCTCCCACTAATACAAATGAGGAAGATAATTTTTGAATGACAACTTGATCTTGGGAGGTTAACCCCTCAGCAAAAATCCCTTTATCTAGGTACCATTGTATGTCATAAAACCACGGTCTGTCATCATCAACTTCTAAGTTGGCTATTTAATTACCTTCATAGCATGGTTTTTGTGAACTATATAACAACACATGTCTCATTTAAGCTTCCAGGGGATTATCCCAGACTGATACCAGCATCATCAATGTATCGACCATATGATTCTGCTATCTTAGCATGTGCTAGAATGTGCATACATCAAACTTCTTCCTCAACACGTTCATATAGTTAAAGTAAGGAACCAGCTTGTCTTTTAACACTTTCCAATCTCCCCCTACTTGGTAGATCACCAGCATCAAGTCATCGAACACTTTCACCGACTTACCCCCTATAGCTAGGATGGATTCAGGCCTAAATGCACAAGCTTCATACTTAACCATGTTGTTTGTGGTATTGAAGTTTAGTTTCTTAGCCAGTGGAATTGTCTCTCCTATAGGTGTGATAATGATTACCCCAATGCCTTTTCCTTGATTATTGGTGGCTTCATCGAAGTATAGTGTCCATGGTTCTTCAAATATTGCCTCAACGTGTTCATCGGAGATGTCAAACTCAAATGAATCACCCTCGATTGGTTAGGAAGCTAGAAATTATGTTGGGGCTCTTCCCTTGATGGTTTTCTTTGTAAGATATTGAATATCAAATTCTTGAAGCAGTATTAGCCATTAACCATCTTCCCCATAAATGACGGTGTTGTCTGGAGGTACCAAAACGGATCATATGTTGCAATTACCTATATTGAATATGATTGGAAGTGGTTCCTCAACTTTTTACTGACCCAAATGATGGCTAGACAATTCTTCTCTACCTCTGTATATTTCTTCTCATAATGGAAGAATTTCTTTGACAAGTAGTATACGGTGTGCTCTGTTCCACTTTCACCCTCCTGAGCAATCATAATCCCAACCGAATTGACCACCACAGCTATGTACAACATTAACGGCTTTTTAGGATTTGGTGGTCTGAGTATCGGAGGGTTCAATAAATACTATTTAATGCCATCAAAGGCCATTTGGCAATCATCATTCCACACTACGGGCTGGTTTTTCCTTAAGAGCTTAAAGATCAGCTCACAAACCGTGATGAGTTTGGAAATGAACCTACTGATGTATTGAATTTTGCCCAAGAATCCCCTAACTTCTTTTTTTGATTTCAGTGCTGGTATCTCAGTGATGGCTTTAGCTTTGTCCGAGTCCACTTTGATCCCTTGGTTGCTGATCTGAAATCCCAACATCTTACCTGAAGTTACCCCAAAAACGCATTTCTTAGGATTTAACTAGAGGTTATACTTATCGATGTGCTTGAAGAACTTCTCCAAGGCTACAAAGTGTCCTTCTCTAGTGTCTGACCTGACCATCATATCATCCACATAAACCTTGACCTCCTTACGAATCAAATCCTTAAGTATTTTGGTTGTTATCTTCTGATAGGTCGCTCTAGAATTTTTCAATCCAAAGGGTATTACCTGTTAGCAGAAGTTTCTCCATTACTTTATGAAGGCAATCTTCCCCCTATCTGCTATTGCATTCAATATCTGATTATAACCAGCATACCCATCCATGAAGTTGAACATGGCTGACATGGCTGCACTGTCTATTAGGTCATCAATATGCAGAAGTGGGAAGTCATCCTTGGGGTAAGCCTTATATAAATCCTAATAATCTAGGCACATTCTGACCCACCCTGCCATCTTTTTTTGCCACTGAGGGACTACATTAGCAAGCCATGTTGGATATTTCTCTTCTTTTATGAACTTGACCCCTAACTGCTTATGGACCTCTTCCCTGATGGCATCGGCCCACTCAGGACACATGCAGCGTAGCTTTTGCTTGATAGCCTTAGACTTTGAGAAGGTCAATATCTCATGTTCTGCCATGGAGTGGTTGATGCCTGACATGTCTTTATATGACCATGCAAATACCTTTTTATATTTTGTTATTAATCTCTCAAATTATATCCTCTCATCAGGGGGTTACATTAGAAGCAATAAGAATATTTTTAGGATCATCATTATTACCAAGATCAAATGATTTAGTTTTGATGGAATTAATGTCAAAAATGCATACATAATGATTATCAGCATGATGTATGGTGCCGTTAGGCAAATCATCGCACATATAAGCAAAATCAGAATTTATTTTATTGATAGTGTTCACAAAGAGGTCATCCTCTTCAAACATACTTGAAATGAACAAAGCATCAAAAGATTCAAAAACATTATTATGAAAAATCTCTGAGACATTGAGAGTACCCTTACTGTTTCCCCCTCCCTGGATCTGGTCTGCTACCCAATGCTCTGGTGCATTCTTCTTGGTTGGCTCATCGTGGGCTTCTACCTTGTGAAGGGAGCTTGCTGCCTTAGCTTTATCAGAGTTTGAGGTGATCCCTTTGGCTTTTAACTCAGCTAGTACCTTATTATTGGTGAGGATCTCATCTTACTGCTTAAAGCCTAATTGGGAGAAAGACTTAATGATTTCTTCAGACCAAACCTCATCTGCTCCTTCATCATAGCCGTTTCCCAATCCACTTCATTGTTGAAGATTTTAAACATAGGCTTTCTGATGCCACTACACCACACCAGCTTCAGTTCTTTGTATTTGAGGCCCCTTTGATCTCCAGCTCCCCTTTCACTACTCCTCACTTGTTCTAGAATCCCAGTGTGATATTTCCCAAGTCCTATGATGGGCACATAGTCCATTTTATTTATAATATTCATTATAGGCATCAGTTGGACTGTTTCTGCTACATTCTTCTCTGTATCTTTACCTGAAGCCTCGACATTGACCATGAATACATTCATATGGAACCCAAAAAAGGGCTGCCTACAGATATCTAGCATAGAAACGGTTTAAGACTCTTCGGTTCTTATGCATACTATCTCACCTCGGTAAGGAATCTTGATGATTTGGTGGAGAGTAGAGGAAACCCCTCCTAGCTTATGAAACTAGGGTCTCCTGAGCAAAACATAAAAGGTGGTTGGGATATCTAGAACTGTAAACTCGACTTCTTCCTTGATTGGCCCGGTCTCTACCTTGATCTTGAAGGTTTCTGTTGCTTCCCTTTTCGTATCATCATAGGCTCTATCACCAAATCTAATCTCATAAGGTCCTTATTTGTCAGCCCAATCCCCTCCAACAATTGATCATTATCCAAAAAAGTGATTAAGCTTGGTTGTGAACCTTGTACTTTTTGCATGATCTGCTTCAGAGTAGTTGTGAGAGATACCAAAGTACTGTTTAGAGCTTCGATGATTTTCTGTCGATGGGCTCATGAATTAGTAAGGAGGTCCCATACTGAGATTTGTGCGAGTGTTTTCTTTAGTTGCTTGATAATGGGATTTTCTATTGGTTAGGCTAGATTTAGGCTTGTATTGGGAGATGGATTTGATTCTGGGTTGGCTACATGACTTGTTTTGGGGACTACTTGGCCTGACCTTGTTACATCTTCTACTTCAACCTCCTGAACTCCCTCATCTCTCTCACTCTCTCTCACTGCCCCTTCATCATCCTCATCAGAGGAATTAAACCAGCTTCTTTCTACATTCCTACTCTCCCCAAGGTTCACTCTCTCCCTCACTCTCTAAGTCAAACCAATTATTTAAAGCATTCATGTAATAAGACTCATCATACTCAAAGTCATTCTTAATTAAATGTTCAAAATTTATTCCATATAATTCTTTCAAAACATCAAACTCTCTCTTGCCAAACATTATCATTCTTACAATCTTTCCTTTGTTTTTGGCTGGTGATTCCCCTACTGGTAAGGCTCCTCGATCAATCAGGT
Organism: Stillingia texana; assembly: GCA_948356215.1. NCBI lineage: Eukaryota > Viridiplantae > Streptophyta > Magnoliopsida > Malpighiales > Euphorbiaceae > Stillingia > Stillingia texana. Next base: position 1,348 of record CAOJCQ013413932.1, on the reverse strand, counting down.
CTTGAATTCTATCTCTCAATGTGCAAGTAGTCAGTGGTATGCCTGGTATGCTAGTGGTACTCACAGTTAAGGTCACTTATGTGCTCTGGCTAGCCTTAATTCTTAGCAGGTCTGGGTTCAAGCGGTAACAGCTTCCCCTCTCTGATTAGCCTCTTTAAGATCCATGAAATGGGCCTCTCTATATGAGAACATTGTCTTTGTCCCACAATGGAGACGTCTGTTGTTTTGGAGGAAGGAGATCCTTTAGCCGGGTTCGTTGCAGTCTTGTAATTTTTATAGAAGCCCCCGTTCTTATTCTGTATCCCTCTAACATTCTTCCTTTTCAACTCAACATTAGTTTCAATCTCTATACATAAATTCTTTAAGGCTTTTCAAGACACCAAGCCCTTATGGATGACATATGGTTTAGTCACATCATTGGTCTTCTAAATGAAATACCGAGTCTGATCTCTCATCTCTAGTTTTACCTTTATCCTAGAGGCCACTTCTTTAAACCGGGTCATATAAGCTGATAACATTTCTCTAGGTTCTTATGCCACCAACTCCAGGTCTGTAAGACTGGGTTGAGAGGACATGTAGTTCTCATACTATTTCTGAAAGGCGGCCACCAGTAGCGACCAATATTCTCTGATATTTTTTCTAGAGTCAAGTACCATTCTAAAGCACGGTCCTCAAGGGACTGAATAAACTTTAAAACTTTTCCCTTCTCATCTAATTGGACATTTCACATGGCAGCAATGTAAGCAAACTAATTGGCTTTCAAGTAAGATTTACCCCTGAATTTCGGTAATACAAGTATTTTGAATTTCTCTGGGATGGTTTCGTCCTTAGATAAGGATAGTTCACTGCTAGGGACCAGGTCCTTTCCCGACAACATCTTCTTTAGGGCCACCATTTTAACTTCCAAAGCTTTCATCTTTGGGTTCACCTTTACCACTTTCTTTTAAACATGGGAAGGCGACTCTTTTCTTGCATCTTTCAGTTACCTCTTCAAAGCTTCCTTTAGGTCAGAAATTTCTCTTTGCTTGGGAGGTATCTCAACCTCTTCCTCAATGAATTCATCATTCCTATGTTCACAGCCTGATTAAAACTCTAAACTCAGGCATCCCCAGGAGTGGAGGTCCTATTCATTAGTTCCAACATCATCTTTCTTATTTCTCACATCTCCTCTTGAAAGCACAAAAACTATTTTCGAGTAACATGGTTCAGTTTATTGTCCATATTGATGACTGGCTGAGCTGATAAAGGACCGGAGTCTGGTGATATTGTTTGACTGCAAAGGTGATCTTGATACCTAGTCCAATTTCTCACACATATGTTGTCTGCATCAGATAAAGGTTAGCGCATA
>CAOJCQ013368128.1:0-11400 GCA_948356215.1 Stillingia texana | reverse complement strand
TAGTTGTTTTCTTTCTCTTATTTTCTTAACCCTATTTCATTCATTTTGTTGCTTACAGTTACAGCCTTGTGGATTATTATTTGATCGGAAAGAACTTGCCAACAATATAAATTTGGATTAAACCATCTGAACTAGGATGCATTTTTTTTAAAAAATAAACCATCTATATATAATTTGTTATAAACATCATTAATTTTTCATTTTCTTTGCATGACGTTGAAAGTCAAATAAAGGAAAGGGACTTCAAATTTTGCAATCTCGTTGACCCTAATAGACTCGCTTGCAAGTGAATTCTCTCTTTTTTTTTTTTTTTTTAACTTGTCACTGATGCACATAGTTCGTATCAATATTTACGACAAAACTGCAAAGAAAAAAATATTGTTGAAAGAAGCAATGCTTGTCCATGTTGTCACTAGCGAAGACTTGACAAATGTCTTATCCCTGAAAACACCAATATGTTTTTAGCGACAGTGTCACTGGCTGGATAGCCCTTTGCGACGATGTGATGGAGTTGAGAAATAACTTTCTGTTGAGACCTGTGTTTCACGCGGGATCAAGAGAAAACAAATCTCTATTAGTTGTGCTCAAAACCAATAATTCCATAAAAAAAAAATATCCTTCATTTTTTTTAATAATTGCTTCATTTTAAGATGGGAATGAGATTAAATTCCAGGTGAGAGAGTAGTCAACTCTCAAAATGTGATTCTCATTATTTTTCCATTTTTTTGAATTCTTTTTCACCCTAAGTTAGGATAACTATTAGCTAGTTGGGCATGTGAGGATTTTCTTTTGTTTTTGAGTGGAAAGAGTGTTCACAAGGGTAGGACTGGACAGAAGTGAACAACTTTCTTCGCAAGTTTTGACTCAGATTTTCTGTGATTTGTTTATTTACGTTATTTCTGTCTCAACATTTCACATCAATCACAAAGTATGTTTCTACCATCGTCATCTTTCTCATGTGAAATTAAAATGTAAAGACATTTATTTACAGAATTAATATATAAATTTTCATTAACGTTTATTACCATATAAAATAAGTTGAATATAAATATCAACATTTTTTAGATAAATCATACACATTTAATTGAATTTTCACTAAATAGATTCGTAAGATGTTTTTTCTTTTATAAACAAAAGGTATGATTTTAATACTAAAATATGCACATTATATATGTTTTCCCTTAAACTAGTAGTAATCTCAGATTACTAATCTGTGTTAAATTGCAAATAACTTCGTTGATATAAATTTCAAATCGTTAAGTATATAGATAGTGAATACCCTCTTGCATTTTATTCCATCCATCCCATTTTTTTTTCTGGAATTACGTTATAATAGTATATTGTTATTTATTTTCTTTGTTTTCTATTTATTTTATTGAATCCTTGATTAAATAATACTATATATTAATGAGGTGTACTTATTTAATTTTAACATGCCGCATTAACATTTCCATTCCATACCAAAAAAATGAAAGTATGAACGAAATGATATAATGGCAGCGACGATGAACTTGAATTGATTGGGTGTAGATGTGAAGCGAGAGACTATACAGGGGCTTTGTGGAGCAATATACCTCTAATGCGATTTTATGATATATGCACTCATAATAAATTTATCAAAGCATATTAATAAATTTTGTAATGTAAAAGTACTTATAATTTTAAAAATTTTTAGATGTTTTCATTTAAATAATGTCTTAAAATTTGTTTATTATTAATTCAGTGAATTATAAAATTATAATTTGTAAATAGAATGTTTGGTTTGAAAAGTGAAACAAGTGACTTCGAGTTTCAGATAAATTATGGTGCATGAAAAACGTTGAACATGTAACGCTTTTAGAGTTTATTTGGATCATAACTTAAGATGAGGTGTTATAGTATGATATAGTTTAATTTCTTATTTGAAAATATATTTTTTTTCATTATATGGCTTTTCATTATTATCTTATAGTTATATTTTATTTATTTTTTCAAACCAACAATTTAATGATTTTCATAATTTTTAATTTTTATTTTGCCATTATAACCTTATTTTAATTTTAAAATTCTTATTTTATCCTAATAATTATAGATTTAACATATATTTTTATTGTTTAATTAATTTTTACATTTTTTTACCAAGTTAAACAATTAATTCAAATGAAAAGAAAACTGACAAAATCATATCACAACATATAAAACCATCTTTTTAAACATATAGACAACATTACAATACCACACCATACACTATATAATATCCTATCATATCATTCGATCAAAAATTACGATCCAAATAAATTTTTAATAGACAAATGATTGTACTCAAAGTGTGGTGATAGACACCACTGACAATCAAAATTTTGAAGCTTCAATTTTTAGAGATTGACAGGACACCCCATGTTAGCTGAATACATGAAAATCGAAACCCAATTGTATTGATTTTCATTCGTTGGCACAACGATGAACAATTGCCCAATTATTGGATCAGGTTCAGTCAAGATAAAAATTGAAGTAAAATTCAACTATCATTCCAATAAAACTGTTTTTTAATGAAAGTCAAAACTTATGGGTTCAATTTTTATTCACAATGTATTTTTTCTAATGAAAAGTAAAACTATTTATTTTGACTTTCAATAAATACCTCATTTTTCTATATATAGTTCTTCCTTACCTAATAATAAAAATTTAAGGCATTATTTAAATAACAGTCTCAAATTTTTAAGCAGAAAATTATTCTTTTGTATTCAAATATCTCAGATGGTTTTATGATATATTTACGGAAACTAAAATTTAAAATTTAATCAATTAATATGAATCAGTTTTTAGCGATGAAATTTATCCACAAGTTCATCGTGAGGGGTCGACTGGAAAAGCACCATCATGAGTAAACAACCTTTCCTGTCGCTGTTAGAATCGGTTATTTTCATTATCCTTTATTATATTTTGAACTTCAATGGTATATCATGTTACTTAACTTTGATTTATAATTTAAAATTCATTCAATTTTTATTTTTATCTAAAAATTAGTTTTAATCTGATTTACAGATTTTCAAGTTATTTTTTTATTTTTTTCAGATTTTGATATTAATAATTTTAATATATTTTATTTTAGAAGTGTTTTATTTAAAAGGAATTATAAAATTACTCATACATCTAATAATTAAATAAATTAAAATTTAAAAGAATTACATGGACTATATATTTCTGTTTGAGATAAAAAAAAAAAAAAAAAAAATCTGTTACATAGTAGACTAATATTATCAACATCAAAGCTTTTTTTTTTAAATATTAATGAAAAGAAAAAAATTAAAAAAAATTAAAAAAAAAAAGTGATCTACCAAGACTTTTTTAGATATAAAAATGGGAGTTTAAAGGTACATATCAAAAGTTGAATATGAATTCAATAATAGATATATAAAAGATGATGTAAGAAAATAACCAGTTCACTATTTCTTCCAGGCAGCTTCTCACTTAAGCAGTTAAACTTAAACTGTACCTACCCACTATATACAGAAGCAACCAAGACTTTAAGTCTTGAGTCAACCTTTTTATGAACACCACAGTCCACAGCTACTTAGCTCTCACTCCCTTGGCTTTTTTGAGATATGAACACAAGAGTAGGCTACAGATTCCACCCTTCAGATGAGGAAATCGTCGATTATTTTCTTAGACGCAAATTGAATGGAGCTAATTTTGATGATGATGATGATGTTCGTGACATTGATATCTGCAACTTCGAACCCTGGGATTTGCCAAGTAATTCTCATCTTCAATCATTAAACACTAACATTTCTTCACACGTTTTCACAATTGTAATTCGATTTTTGGATCTGTTTCTAGAATATGCAGCTCAAGGATCAGATGATCAAGTTTGGTATTTCTTTTACCGAAGAGAGAAAAAATATAGAAGCGCAGGTAAACCTCGCTGTAACAGATCAACAAAGACCGGTCACTGGAAACCCACCGGAGCTGAGCACACCAGGAGGGAGATTGGTGTGAAGAGGACTCTTGTTTTCTATAAACATGGTGAGCCTAAAGAGCTCAGGACTAATTGGGTCATTCATGAATACGAGCCTAAAATTTTCCCTAATCAACAGGTACTAAACTTACTCCCTAATTGATTGAATTGGTAAATTGTAATTAATCCCCCAAAAATTGCAGCTTTAGTATACTCGATTTCTGATTTAGGCAGAATTGGTTCTCTGTAAATTGAAAGAAAAAGCAGATGTCAAGGCTGATTCTTCAGCCTGCTGTATAGCTGAATCAAGTCATGCTGGAGGTTCTGATTTTCAAACTTACCCAATAGAGGTTCCATTTCCAATTTCACAGGTGATGTTCTGTGTTTTATTATCAATCTTACAATTATTCAAGGACCAATATGCAATTCCAATTATTGTTAATCCAGGATGATCGGCAGCTAATTCTGGAAACTGTGTTTCCCAGGAGAATAAATTTGGAACGATCTTGTGAATTAAGAGGCTTACAAGAACAGAATGGGAATGTTTCTGCAAGAGAAGAAAGCAAGAGATTGGGTGGTGTTGTTTATGTCACAAAAACTATTTTTACCCGTCTCAAAAACAACAATAAGAGATAATGAATTTAGCACTATTTTAATTATATTAAGATTGAATTTTCCCATTTCAAATTCTTAAGGAATCATGAAACAGCGACAAATCAATAAGTCACTCTCTGTACCTTTTGGCGAGCCCTTCTGATGCTTTGTTTAACCTCTTCACAAGACTTGGCTACCACTTTAACCTGGTACAAAATTTCAGTGGGATTATATTCCACACATGAAAAGCTAATACAAAAGGAATAATGAATCAACAAACAAAAGATACAAGAAATCACATGCTCACCTGTATATGCTATATTGGTTAATCTGAGAAATGCATAGCATGTAAAAAAGGTGGATCAGTCAAGAAATCAAGAAATCTTACAATGTTTGGGCATTTGCAAAGTCCATTAAATTAGCAATATTCATAATGTGTTCAAATCGCTCAAAAACCAATTACGATAAAACCATAGCCAGAGAACATCATTATCAACACAACCCTAATCTTTAAACCAAACCAAGAAAAACGATTGTAGAAGAATTGAAAAAGAAGGCTCAATTAAACAAGTATATGTACCAGGATTAAAAAAACAACCATAGGCAGAGTAAAAAAAGAAAGGCAGATTTTGGGCTTACAAAAAAAAAAAAAAAAAAAAAAAAAGATAACAATTAAAAAAAGAGACAAATTAAGAAAAGCTTACCTGATATGGAAAAGAGGTGAGGTGAGATCAACGCGAAATGCATGGTCAGCGGAGAGGGAAACAAGACGGCAGCCGGTAGGTTACCAGTGAAAGAGGAGTCGGCGAGTTAGATGAGGACCGAGTTGAAATTATACACAAGACCAGATGAAAACATCCAAATACATGCATTGTATATATAAAATTACACAAAGCAATTAAGAAATAAAAAATAAGAAAAACTTACCTGATATGGGAAAGACGAATTTGAGATCGACGCAACAGGTGAGGAGAGAGAGAGAGAATCAAGATGATAGTCGATAGGTTACCGATGAGAGAGGAGGCAGCGAGTCAGATGGGACCATTGTGAAAAGGAGAGAGGGGGGATGTAATACTTGAAATTACCAATTACAAGTAGTTGTTTAGTAATTTTCATTACTAAATTAAGGCGTCTTCATTTTTAGTCTTATTTTTTGATTAATTTGGCATTAATCAAAAATTTAATCAAAAAATTTGATGTAAATCGCATTTTACGTTAAAATCAATGATTAATGCTATATTAATAATATTTTACTGAAAATTTATCGATTAAGATATCCTGTTATTTTTTACAGTCTAATTACTATCCTTTTTCTATTTTATTTTGTTTATTTGAATATTTGAACATGGGATCCAGAGTGTTACCTCATTATATCATAATTGGAGGGCGTTTTGATCTTTTTCCATATCAAATCTAAGTTGAAAATCTAGAAATTAGTTGGCTTACCTTTTTAGTATCATTATTGAAGGAAATTTGTCTTCATTTACAATCTCGTATGCCCACAATATCAGTATTGCAAATCTTTTTTATATGGATTCAATGTTTTTTTGGAGGGAATTGGATCATTCTTTCGGACCCATTTGACATATGGGTTTTTTTTAGTCAAATAACTTTGTATGGCCACAATATGAACAAGAACAAGGTTGTCTGGCTATTAAGCACTTCCCTTCCATGAAATTTTAATTGCAAATCTCGCCAAAGCTAATAGATATCCTATTTGGAGTTTTTTTCTCTTGATTAAAGGAAACATAGATAAATTCAAAAAAAGGTTATACTCAGTGAAGTCAGCTTGTAAGAAATCTATGGAAATTGAACTCTTATCAAACAACTTGAATATTCCTTTTATGGCGATGTGAAAGAATTCTGAGCTTTCGAAAGTTGATATCTTTCTTTGAAGGGTTGTTCTTCTTCGATTAAGTACAAGTGATATTTTTTAATAGACCTGTATTATTCCTCATGAAAGTGAGGATTGCCCTCTTTGTGATCTCTAGGCTACATCAGTTAGTCACCTCCTTCTCACTTGCTCATTTTCTTCTGCAATTTGGTATAGAATTGCTAAGTGGTGGGATATCTTCATTTGTATTCTAAATTCTTTTAATGATTTTGTGGTTGAATGGGTGGAACTTGTGAGGGGAAAACTACTGGAAAAATATGGTCCATTATTTTCTTGTCTACAATTTGGTTTATTTATTTAAAAAGAAATGCGAGGTCTTTAAGGAGAAAGAGGTGAATGAGGATATTCTCTTCCATCTTGTTTTAGTTAGATTATCCTTTTGAATTAATTCACATGATGATTTGAAGTTTTTACATGGTCAAGACTTGTTGTTAGTGGGTGATGGTAAGTGAATTTTTGTGGGTTCACCAAAAAGTAGGGGAATTATCCACTGATCTCCTTCGGAGATTAATTGCTTAAAATGAAACACCAACGGTTCATCTTTTGGTAAGCCAACATCCGGTATCAAGGTACTGTAAGGAATATACTAAAAAAATAATTCTTTGTCTTCTCTTGGTTTGTGCGAATAATGGAATCTAATCAAACAAACCTTTTGACTATTGAGAAAACTCTCCATGTTTCTTTTAGTTTTCCCAAGGAGCATAGAGGAGGTGTAATCTTTGAACAGAAATCTACAATTGTTATGAGCTGGATGCAAAAATTCCGTGACACTCAATCTTGGAGATATACGTCAGGGTTTAATCGTATTGATAATTTGATTAAAGGACCTTTCTGCTGTGTCATTCCTGTATAGGCCCTGAGAATGTAATTTCTTTGCGTATTGTATTTTAGCTATAGAAGGTCTTATAGAGCCAATGATTTTGTTGCTTGGCTTGTATGAAGATGACTTCGGTGATATTTGTAACTGTTGCACCTTGGTATTTTTAATCTAAATCTGCCTCTATTGATAAGAAAAAAGGGAAAATAGATAAAAAAAAAAAGTACGTTGACATAAATATTTATTTATTCACTTCAATTTTGTAAATGATATTTTACACCTCATAATTTCATAAAAATAACTTAATAGCCGTATTAACTAAATTAACTAAACGAAATGCACATATATGGTAACTAACTAGTAAACTTTTTCTGCCTGAATTTTATTTATTGAATTATGGATAACGACACTTTTCTTAAGATCGGAGTACAATATACATGTATTATCAAATTCAGATGACCAATATATTATTTCGCCAAATTTAGGCGTATAACTAGATATTTTTATTAATTTTGTTTGCATTTTTATATATTTTCTCTTTAATTAATGCTTGCACTGCATATTACTTTTCAAAAATCCCTATCCACATTTTAAAGGGTATTGAGGCTTAAAAATTTTCAGATTTCATATGCAGTAAATCAGGTACATTGCAAGGTGTTCTCTAATTCATAGCATAATTAAGGATAAACTCTCACACAAACTATCAATGTAATTTCTGAAAAAAAAAATTGGTCTATAGACACTACAATATATAAATTGATCTAAAATGATAGCCTTAAAAACAAAATCATGCATCACTGAAATTACTTTACATAGTAGGTTTAATTTATTATTATTTGACATTTCCAATATAGATATCCAATAATCTTGAGATTGATTTGGAATCAAGAAAATCGCTTTTGAAAAACTGTAAAAAGCTCGAACTTAATATCTAGGGTTTCCAACTCCCAAATCCAAAGTTTTTCAAGCTCCACGTATACATGCACATACACATAAAACCTAATAAATAGCAATTGCCCATTACAGTGAGCGTACAATTGATGAAGAAGGCAAATAAAACAAAATCAATTGGGAAGCAACAATTAATTAGTAGAGTGATGAATGTGGTGAATTTTGTTGTTTAGATGAAAAGATGAAATAATAATAATAATAATAATAATAATGATGATGATGATGATGATGATGATGATGATGATGCACAGCCCATTTACTTTTGCCTTAAAACATGATTAAGAATCACCATATATATTGATAAGTTGATAAACCAAAGAGTAAATGGAGCATCACAGTGCTTCTGCTCTTTCTTTTTCATGTAAATTTTCCATTATCAACAAAGTATACCATCTAGCCGTATAGCGCCAGCCAAAAGCAAGCAATTTATAGGTAAGCATGCGAGCCGGTACTATTAGTATTGGATACAGTGAATATTAATTCATATAAATACAACACCCCGTGATCCATGCAATATACTTTTATATTTTTCATGTCCATATTCAGCCTTAGTATATAGTTATAGTTATAGTTAGTGCTGTACCTGCATATGCTCTCGCATCTCCCATTTCTTGAAATATATATAATGTAAATAAAAAGCAAAATTAAAAGAAACCCTTACACATGTGGACTCTTTCTCATCATCAATAATTGCCTATTAAACCTAACCTATGTACACTCTCTTCATAGGCCGGGTGAAGGGGCTTCAATTTCAAGACTTTGAGCGTCGGAATCTTGTGATTGAAATTAATGAATATTAATTGATCACAATAATTTGGACCATGTTGCTCTTATGATTATACATTTAATTAATTATTACTCCCATTTCATCCATTCCCCTATTGTAAAATAATTGGTTTTTTAATCCAGAAAAAATGGTTTTAGATCGGAAGGCTGATGCAAATTTTCTTACCCTAATACTAAAAACAGTTAGAATTCATGCTATGTGGCATTGAGGCATAATGTTACTGGATTTGGAAAAGGCCAAATGTGTGCCATTGCTGTAAATCCTATATATATCCTCCATTTCATGTCCAAAATCTGCATCTATATGGAAATGGGTACACAGGCTTTTAATAGCTATTATTATTTTATTTTTTTTATTTATCTCAATGCATGGTACTGTAGCTTCTACGAGCTGGGGTGGGGGGACAATAAGGGGGCATAATATAGCCTGTATGTGCATGTGGTATTTTTACATCATGGGTTGCTACTTCTCATTATGCAGCTACACCACACCCATAATATCCTGCTAACTCTGCACCTAATACCTATAATTTGCACGTGTTATTTAATATCTAAATGATTTGTTAATTTAATTCATGCCTCGATTTTGAATTATAGTTTTTACTTACCAATGTTTTATCCACAAATTTATTAATTGGGATTACGGAGGAATCCAACAGTAAGAGACAAAACACACTGCTGTCACTGGAAATCTAGCTATAGATTAACATATCATTAGCAATATGATAATATATGCTATTAGCCTGCCCTTATATTTAAGAAATCAATTAATAGTATTCATCAGAAAATTTGAAATTTTCGAACACAAGGTAGAACAGTACAGTGCAAATATATATTTATGTAGATGTCAGTAAGATGAAAATCAAGGTTAGTTCTGTGTGTTTAAAAGACCTTGAGCCTTTATTTCTCTGGCATCCTAATTTATTAACTGCATGCCCTTTCCATTACCATGTGATGATTTAATCCCATTTAAAAGCTGCCCCCCAAAATAGCAGTCTCATTAAGTATAAGGACAATATATAGTGACCATAAATATAGTAACAAACTATACACAAGCAGTGACTAGAAAAAGAAAAATCAATTAAACAAAAACTGGGAACTTCTAAAAGCCAATAACCAAATAGTTGATCATACAAACCAACATCCCATTGCATTCATGTATAAATAGGAATTATCAGTATATCAAAAAGTAAACAAAATAATTTTTTTTTTCATTTTTTTTCTAGTTACACAATCAAATATCATAAATTGGTCAAAACTGAAATAAGTGAAGCTAGCTATTACAGAAACTAATTCTTATTAGTGAGAGCAAATCCCCTTCTCGAAAAAAATAATTCTTGTTTTACAGTGAAAGAATCGTAAATATTTACTGATGCAGCTCTATCAAATTTATGTATATATAGTTCCTCTAAAATTTACATCTCTACATTGTTTGGAAGGTAAAGTAGTATATCACTGATAATCTTGAAAGAACATGTGAGTAATAGAAGAAACATTAAATCAGCTGTCCCATATATATACTTTCAAGAAACCTTAAATCAAGTTAATTATATAATTCACTAATTTCATTTGGCATTATCCCCATATTGTGACTTCTTACATCAAAATGTGAATCATAGTCAAATGAAGAACGGCTGTTCTTTTGTATGTACCTAAGAGCTACTTCACCTAAAAATCTTTATTAGGCTCATGACTTGCCGTTTTTGTTATCTAAGATGAACTCTTCCACTTAGGAAGATGTTGATTAAATACCTTACAAGTCAAAAACAAACTCATTTGGAAAAAGAAAAAAGAAAAAACTATTTTCTTATCCAAACATATGGCAAACCTTCAGGCCACGTGTATGTTGTGTTATTTGAAAGTTCTCCTATGATTATTATCATTATTCTCTTTAACTTGAAATGAGATATGATGTGCGACCAGACATACCACAATTAAAATAGAATTTTTAGGAACTATCCACGTTGGCCGATTTTTACTCCAACTTGATGGTCTTGACCACAGACAAAGCTTCCTTCGCAGCATTTGTAGAATCGAAAATGGTAATTAATTCACTTACATGTCATTTTTCCTGCAAGAAAAAAAAAAGGAAAAGATAAGGATCAATTTAGCCCTTCATCTAAAAAAATCGTTTTATAATGACAAGTAAAAGAAGACTGCTGTTTAATTACATTCATGTAGTATTGAATTGAAACATAGTGATATTTCTTTACTCTCTTGCTCATATTTCCAACTTAACAATATTGTACCCATAACAAAAGTGTATAGTGCACTATATGATTGTACTCCTTTGAAGGATGGCTAGGATGGTATTGTATATGGAATGATACAATATTTGTTTGAAAAAATTTCCAACTAGTGGTATGGACTACGGTATAGTATACACTGGCAGACTCATGTTTCACTTATTTTATATAATTT
>CAOJCQ013347796.1:0-11692 GCA_948356215.1 Stillingia texana | reverse complement strand
ACTCTGCCTAAACAACAAGATTTTGAATGAATGTTATGATCATAACTGATTATATAAAGGTCCCATGAACCTGAAATTTTTACAGAGTATTTTTGATATATTATAAAACATTTCACTAATTTATGATTTAACTCAAATCTAACTTCAGCCTAATCAAAATCAACCCACAATCTGAAGTTCACAGTCTGCCCTGTCAAACAGACCTCAAACAAATGTTATTACAATAATTAATTCTATACTAGTCCAAAGTAATTTTTTAAATTGATCCAGAAACTAGAAATGATAAGCGTTAAAACCCTATAAATATCATCTTCTCATTCATCCTGTACAATTTATGGTGCATTTCTCAATTCAACACACTGTCACAAGCTATCAACATAAAACAGTTTTGATCTTAGTTCACTTATTCCAGCATAACTATTTCATATGAATTCTAAATCAACTTATGTAAAATCCTAAAGAAAATAGACATCCTTATCTTTTTAAAACTATAAAAATCATTCATTAACTCAATCTATAATATCTTGGACAGTCTCTCAAAGATAGACTACAATAACTTAAAACCAAAAACAACAAGTTTACCTTAATGATTAAGTTGGAAGGATGAAGAAAAGATTAAGGGGATGGAATTCTTGGTGAACGTTTTTGGTTTTGGAAGAAAAGAAATGACTAGAAGAGGTGGACTGCTGGACTTCTTTTCATGACCAGATGAGGGAGTTAGGATATTTATATGGGAGGAGGTGGGGTGGTGCACTAAAATTTTGACACCTCCACCTTGTCCCACTTAAACCTAGGTGTAAACTTATATGTATATATATGTACTTAGGCAGGTGTAAGATGTATTTATAAAAATATTTATGTGTGTAAAACTTTAACATAAGCATTCATATATATCCAGTCACAAACATCAGTGATTGACAATATGACTGAAGATATATAGATTAAGTTAGTGTACACTTCCTATGACACGTGTTCTTTTCCATTGACATCTGACTAACTATGCGTCTGCACCTCTATCAATATAATTTTAATTCACTTTCTACTCACTGTAATAAGGTTATTTCCATATAAATACATTTGTCTAATATCAATTAAAAAATGAGTAATCATATTAGTTTTGGTGCACATCACAAGTGTGCGATCAAACCGAAAACCCTAACCTTAACTGATTCCCTTAATTTCCAATTATCTATTTTCCATCAAATATTCTTCTAAAATATATATGATATGTCATACTTATATCATACACTACTAATGTCATCATAAATGAATGCAAATGATGTATGTATGAGGTCGAGGATGTTACGTTCTCTTCCTTTTATATGCTACAAATCCTATAATGAAGAGGATAAAGAATCCATGGAGCTATATAATTCCCTATGGTAGGCGAAATTCATTTCCTTATTTAATAGGGAATTCATCTACAACAAGAATTCTTCTTAGGAAGAACTCTTCTTCCTACTTTGAAACTTTTTAGATATTTATTACTTTTAGGCTTTTAATTAATCTAATTAATTAAATAATTAAATGGGCTGATCTATATTTAACTATAGGTCCAATTAATTAATGATGGCCCAAAATAAAATATCTCTAAGGTCTAAACAAATGAATTTGCGCTTATTCCTTCAAATGTGTCCAATAAAATCCTTAATTGTTTACTTGGCCCAAACGAGTTTTGATTGACTCCAAATTTTACGTGGACATTTTATAACACTTATAAATACATTTAAATAATTATATCAGAACAAAAATTTCTAGAAGGCCTTTTCAATAGGATTCAAAATTCTCAGAGAAATTCCTTATGGATTTCTCTTTTCTGATTTCTCTAACCTCTTTTATACTCCAAAATGATATCTCATATCATTAACTTCAAGTTTTACCTTTGATTCAATAACTCTATAGGTGTGTGATCTTTTGGGATCTCTATCAGCTTGCATTATAGAAATGAACTATTGTATTCAGTGAAAATGAAATAGTCAAAATTAAACTCTTTAATTTCAGTTATCGCCATCATTAATTTTTCTTTCTGTACAAATCATGAGCAGACCCAACCAAAAGCATCATTACCACAAGATATAGTAAATTAAGATGTGGTTTACATCATCCCATTCCATAAATAGATACCGCTACAGTACATCCTTTCACTATATTTCATATCCTTCAGAATCAGTCTATAATTCTGAAGATGTTAGAAATATGTTAGATCCTTATTCTCTTTAATGTTACCTTTGAATCTCATTCAACCTTAGCATAAAGGTCTGGCCAGAACTGTAGAATAAGATCAATATAATTTCAGAGATACAAGCTTTCCCAATTATAACAAGTATATTTACGATAGTGAATCCTCTATTGATCATACAAAAACCTTCAATCATATCTAGGCATACCTAACCTTAAGGTCATGTGCACCACTCATGTAGTATGCTACATATATACATACATACATAACATAACATAAACATGAATTATAGTTATAATTGTAGCTCTAGGGCATATCCCTAACAATACATACATACATACATGCATGCATGCATATATACATAGACATTCATAATATATATATACATGCATACAAACATAACATGCATACACGCACATATATACATACACATGGATGCATACATGCTTACATACACATACACATATAGAAAATAACTACAAATATAACATGCATACACACATCCATACTATACCTATACATAGCATGCATAAATATATAGATGCATACATACATGCACAGGCATGCATGCTGGCATACAATCTTGAAAATATTAATGAACGGTTTGATTGAACACTTAATTACATTGTCATGACTAAATTTTATTTATCTATATGTGAGACTGTGAACCTAGGATTCGATCCGATCCAATCCAAACCCAAAGTGACCCAGCCTGAAATGACTCAAAATCAAGATACCTGAACTTGAAGTGACTTAGACCTGAACCCGCCCGACCTGACCCCTGCCTGGTCTAATAAAAATTATACCAAATTCATGGTTTTGATTTTTCACAAACTTTATCCTTATAGATGTTTCTAAGAAGGCCGTTGAACTAAATAATTACTTTTTACTTTCAAAAAAAATAAAAAATCATTTAATATTATTAAATTTAAAAGTAATAAATATAATTATATTAAAATGATAATAAATAAATTAATATTGGTATTAAAATGAAAAAGTGCTCAAAATTGAAAAAATAAGTTAAAAAACAATCGTAGAACATATTTAGTTATTTTTCAAAACTAAAAAACATTAAAAGTGTTGTAAAAGAAAGAGAGCAAGACAAAAATAGAGAGTGGTCTTTGATGCGAGCACGGGGTCATATCATGAAAAGTTAGCACTACTTGAGGAGTCAAAAAAGGGATTGAGAGCCACATGGTTCAAAGACGTACTTTAGAGAGTTTATAGGAGCATATTTGGGAGGAATCTACAAGCCTTGAAACTTTAAAAAGGCATTCGAAGACTTTGAGCAAGCGTACAACATACTTCAGGTCAAGAAGGAAGCTTGGAAGACTCACACGGGTGTGCCCTAGTTGAACACGGAAGTATGAGATGCATAGGAGAACAGCTGGAAGGAATCAGTGTTCTTCACACGGGCGTGTGAAGAAGCCACATGGGCATGTGAAGGAGCCACACGAGCGTGTGATCCAACATATTTGTATGTGCAACAGCCAATCAAGTTGCTGCTTGTTTTTCACCAAACACACACGGGCTTGTACCAGATGAACATGGGCGTGTGTGTGCACGAGCTTAGTTATTGCTTGTTTTGTGGGAATCAGACACGGGTGTGTCTCCAAGCCACACGGGCGTGTGTCTTTGCGTAGAGATATAATTTAGGGCTTGTTTTACTCATCTTATGCTACACTATAAATAGGGGACTTGTATATGTTTTCTTTAAGATTAATTTTAGACTTTGCTCAGACTTTTTATCAGCTTTGAATTGATCTTCAACACTTCTTTGGAATCAAGTAAGGTTTATTTGATTATTATTTTGCATGAAGAATATTTAACTAGTGCTTGTATTTGTTTATACATGTTTGAGTTCGATTGTTCTTCCTACGTTTTCAAATCAATGTATCATAGTTATTGCTAATTGTGGGTCAATTATAGGTAGCTTAGATTGGGGGTTGAGGTTTCTAAACAACATTTAGGTATTAAAAATTACATGCTCAGGAGGTTCTAGCCTAATTTGGTCTTGGGTTTTCGCATCATACGGTGTTAGAGCGACTGATATTTTCATCCATGAATATCAGGCGATCCGATATCGCATCATTTGGTATCAGAGCATGTTAGGGTTCTTCCTTTAACTATCCTTTTCTTTTATGTTTTCGATCAATTGTTTTCAATTTCGATTGCGTTGATCAATTATAAAAAAATTTACAGCAATCATAAAATTTCATTTCCAAACACTTTTGAAAATTGAGTTTATTAAAGCATATCTACATTAGGCTACATAAATTCTAAACTTATTTTGGCCATAAACTGTGAATTAAAAATTTTGTGTAGGGCCTTGCCAATTGCTGTTTGGTAAAATTTTTTCTTGAAAATGAACTTTGAATTTTATTGTAGAGTCAACATGAAATCAGTTTAATCTAGGTTTGCATACTTAGATAAACTTCATGTTGAGCACATCCATCGTGTTTGTTTTCTTGATTCTTTATTTGTCAAATTGGTGTCATATGAGCTTATTGATTCCTTACATTTTGTTTGACATTTTATGAGTTATTGAACATCTTATTGATAGTGCACATTTTACATCCGTGTCTACTAATATTTTCGTTCTTTCATTTCGGTCATTTACTACTTGTAGCGCCCCAACACATCACGCATCCATGACGCACCCGAACGCCACTACGGTATACAATTCGGTATTTCCATTTAACTAATCAGCGGAAGACTTAATCCTATATGCATAATTCATAGTAAATTTTTCACTTAGTTTATCCTACAGATGCATTCATCCCCTGTTACTATGTTTTATTTATGCAGTTCGAGACTTCACTATTTATATTTACAATACTTTTTAGTTTTCCTATAGTTCTTGCATAACCATTTCATTTATATACAAATTATCAAAATAAACTTTACAAATGTGTTGGCTCATTTCACAATAGATGCATGCCTCGCTTTACTGGTTTCACTTGTGCCTGCATGGATTAATACCTGTGCTAAGCGATTTCGCTTAGTGGAATATACTTCATATATATATTGAAAACCAATCCTATACAAACAAGTAAATCTTGCATTTCAATCATGTTATGTTCTCATGTTACAATTTCGGAATATAAGTCATTTCGTAAACCTGATATTTCATCACACATCATTTAAGCCTTTTATCATACTTATAATCTATCATGCTTAGTACATTTCTCATGTATTACCTTCACATGCCATTCTAATCACATAACATTTTACTGATAGGTCATAGTATCACCATATCAAATCCAATTGTCATATTAATTTTACATGTTATTTACTTATATAATAACATACTCATAACCTATCATCTCAGCATAGAATACCATCATCAGATCATTATCATTTGTCATTCCAGTCACATAATGTCATGATCAGGATTCATTCTTAAATGAAAATCTATTCATGTTGTATCATATTCATAACACATTGTCTCAATACAACATTCTATTATCATATCAATTTCAAAGTCATTTTATTCTTGCCACATCATACTTATATTTCATTATCAACATATAAGATTACTTTATCATAACAAATTCCCAAGTTACTGATCATTTCATGTAAACCATACACACTCATGTTTGTGCACCTCTCATCCATCTGGTTGCCATAATAGATGCTTCCAAATATAAAGACTTGCTCATTTATACAATTAACATATCATTATCATATACCATCTCAATCATGTAGTATCATGCTTTCAATATATCATTTTCACATACCATTTATCATACACATTGTATGAAACATACTAAATCATGCTTACACACCTTTCATAAGTCCCTTGGCCATAATAGGCAATTCCAATTAAATCAATACTTATTCCTTATTCACTTATCAATGTCTGTAAGAATGATATCATATATTAAGACATAAGAATTCAAATATTTCTTTTTATTATATAGTGGACTGTGGATAAAAAGTGTTAATTATCAGTAACAAAACAATGGATACTAGTATCAGTTACCCGAAAGTAACTTATCTCTGGATATCCGAAGGTAACAGTTATCGAAAACAACTTATCTATGGCTACCCGAAGGTAATAGTTACCTGAAAGCAACTTATCTATGGCTAACCAAAGGTAATAATTACTCAAAAGTAACTTATCTCTGGCTACCCAAAGGTAACAATTACTCAAAAGTAACTTATCTCTGGCTACCCGAAGGTAACAATCTATGGCAGCTGTGATCCTTCCAGGCATGCCTATCTATCAACTATACGCTTAGAAATCTGTATTTTTATATCTTTTCCAATTCCTATTTCAAGATACATATCTTTATTTCATATTACCATTGCATACACACAAAATTTATTATAATATCGCATAGTATTATCCATTTACTTTCGATAGTCATACACCATCATGCATCTTATGAACATTAAAACATACTCACTATATATCATTATCACTTTCATACACAACCATCATCATGTAATTATATAAATCTAAACAAACATTATACATTTTCACATTCATATACATAGTTTAATCACACATCCATATAAGCCCTATCATGCTTCCAATTACTCTTGCAAAGACATACTATGTCATTTATCTTATATACTTTTCCCCTATATCATCCCATCATATAATTGTCTAAACATAAACATACATTTATACACTTCTTTACTCATATATTTTTAATTGATCATACCCTCATATAAATCCTATCATGCTTTCAATCATGCCTTACATATCTCATATAACATACTAAACATTCATCCATATACATTCAATATATATCATGATCATTTACTTGTTAGGCATAAGCACATACTTACATAATCAATTCAACTAGCTCATATATGTAAATCATATGTTTAAGAATACCTAATCATGCTTTCATAATATTTGCACAATCATACTTCACATACTTACAACAATAACTCACCAAATCATACCTAAAACACATTCTACCTAAAACTATTTTACCTAAACCTTCTGTCCAGTAAAGTTTTCAAATATAAAACCACATTTTAGGTCATGGTTACTACTTAACAATTGCTATACTATGTCTTAGGAATCCACAGGATTTAGCTTTGCATCATTTGGAATTTTCTATAACAAGTTATGGTCAAAGTACTGCCCAGAGGTCATTTGACACATTCTGGGCAGAATGTTTCCCTAACTTTGGAAGTAACTCTGGGTTCGAAATACATATTTCTTGCTTTAGGTTAAAACATAACATTTATAGATTTACCTCTTAGCTTTCTAAATTTTTATGGATCATTAAATTCTGATGTCTACAACTCAAATTATATGAATTTTTCTACAGACTGTTTCAGGAAGGAACACAGTATTGACTTTTCTGTTTGACCTAACTTTTGTCCATTTTGTGGTTTGATCTAAAATTTGGTTGAACCTTCAAAGTTTCTCATTTATATGTCTAATTTCATTAGGAATTGGATTCACTCCATTGTGATTAGTAGAAAATAAATTATGGTCCAATTAGTAGTCAGAGGTCCAGAAGGCAGAAACTGTTTTACACCATTTCAACACTCAAACACAACCACACATCACATGCCTAACCATCTAATTTCCCTATCATAAGCAACCTACCACGTGTCCTCTAAGGTTCATTTTTTAATAGAATTTGGTGTGTCCAAGATGAGAATATTCATACCTTATTTGTGTTTAAAATTCAACTCAATCTTGAAGCCTTTCTTTACCCTTCTTGCTGCCCTTGGCTACACAACACATAAACATCCATTAGTTTCAATTTTGTTCATCTTAATTGACATGTAAACTCACCTTCTATCTTACATGCTTTTACCTCTCTTGTATACTCAACTTAGCTTTATCAATTACTTAAGTTTTCTAATGAATTTTGTGAGAGAAATGAAGAAAGAAATTTGGAGAAATAAGAGAGAGATGGTGCTGAATGTAGAGAGAGAAGAGGAAGAAGAAAAATGGCTAAACTTTGAATGGTTTAGGGTATTTATACCTTTAAATGAGTCAGCCAAGGATGCGTGGCTAATTGCCACTAATCACCAAATTAAGTTGCCACCCATCACATGCCAAACTAAGCCATTTGTCCTCACTTTTCCCTTTTCATTCATTCACCCTACAAACTTTCAATTCCTTTAAATTTACTTCAATTAACTTTCTAATTAACCCTAAACTCTTATTCAATCCCAATTGAATCCTCAAACTAAACCCTATCTTAATTATTATACACGAATGATTCATATAATATGATTAGGGTGTATTTCGGGTTGTTACACCTCTAGTTAATTTCTATTTAGGATTCATCTTATTTATTCTGATTTACTTGAGTGCAAAAATGTGCAAACTTGTGTTTATTTTTCTGAAGTGCAAAATAAAAATTGGGAATTGAGAGTGAGAGTAAACACGAGAGAATGAGTGATTCAACACATCAGAATTTTTTAGAGGAATCTTTGAAGGTGATGATGTAGAGTATCCAAAGCCTAACGATGGAGGTGAAGAACATGAAGAATAGGCAGTCTAGGAGAAGTATCTATGAGGATGATGGATATTTGGATGAAGAAGAGGTATAATTCATGAGATAGAGGACTAGGAGGTATAGAGCGAAGCCTCCAAGAGTGGATACCGGGCTAGAAAAAATGAAAATAAAAATACCGGTATTCCAAGGGAATGGTAACGTTGACTTTTACTTGGAGTAGGAGCAAAATGCTGAGAAGATCTTCAGTGGTCTCAATTGCAATGAGGACAAAAAGGTTAAGTTAGCTGTTTTAGAGTTCACGGGTTACACATTAACTTGGTGGAACGAACTGTGTAAAATCCATAGGGGAGAGAGGGACTTGCCTATCACCAATTGGAAAAAGTTGAAGTGGGTGATGAGGAGGAAGTTTATTCCATCTTACTATTACGATGATCTTCACCAACAACTTCAAAGATTGACACAAGGAACTAAGTCGGTGGAGGAGTATTTCAAGGAGATGGAAGTTATTATGAGTAAGGCAAGTATTGTAGAGGATGAAGAAGAAACCATGGCTAATTTTCTAAGTGGTTTAAATAGGGAGATTGGATATGAAACAGAATCATAACCATTCTCAAACATGAGAGAGTTGTTGCAAGTGGCTACTAAGGTAGAGAAACAACGGAATTGGAAATGGACAATAAATCAGATAGACCAATCTACCTCTAAGAGCAACAAGAATCGGGTCCAAGAAATTGAAGAGCCCAAGAGGAATGACCAACCAACTCTGAATAAAAGTAATGAGCTAGGATCTGAATCCGTGGAGGAACATAGCCTGGAGATGGAAACTCCAATGATGCAAACAAGTACTTTGGAGGAAGAAGTCAAACCACTATTTTCAGATTCTACTGAAAGTATTAATGAGGTGGTAATGGTACGTAATAAAGATGAAGTAGTGGCTGAGGAAGTGTCGGATCTTAAAGTTAGCGAAGAAGAAGATGAAATTTCAAACTACACTACTACTTAGGAGAAAGATGAAGCTGACATGGGGGATTTTCATATTCCTCAAAATAATTCATTTATGATGGAAGATGATAATATTGTTAATGAAGTTTGTGAATTTCCATCTAATGAAGAAAAGTCATATTTCATAGAAGAAAGAGTGAATAAGTTAGTGAGTGATGAGATAAAAGGAGATGTGAGTGAAATGAGAGAAGAAGTTGTAACCTCTTACTTTTATTATGATGAGGGTGAGCTGAGTGAGGCGAGGGTTCAAAGGAGAGCATTAATGTTTAAATGGGAGAGTGATGATTATTTTATTAAAGCAAACCCAACTAATAGTATTTCTAGTGTGCTTGTTGAACCTTTGCAGAAAATTGAGGACATCATTCCCACGGAACATCCACCCGATTTTGGAAAAGGATAGCGGATCAATGTCGAGCAAAGAGCATAAAATTCTGACCAACTTGCATATAAAGATGACCCCGAGGAAAATAAGTTAACTTCTGTACTTTATTTATGTTTTCATAAATTTTTTTCATCTTTTGAAGTTAAGTTTAAGGCCTCCGGGTTAGTTATTATATTTGATTTAATGCAGGTAGGAAAACTGGAAGAGGATTACAGTGAGAAACTTCATGGAGATATCAAGAATTACTTATCCTATGTGAAGGGAGTTTACTCATTGTCTAGAGCATTGGAGGTTTGGGAGTCAATTGTGCTACCACGTGAGTTCGTGATCAATGATGGTCACCAGTCCTTGCTTTGTTTAGAGGACCAAGGTAAGTTATATCGACGTCAAGGTAAGTGTGTCGGTATACTGAATTTTTTCCATTTTAAAAATAAATGTAGAACTCGTAAGCAAAGAACATTTGACAAGTATCATTTGCATGATGGGTTTATTTCTAGGAAGATTCACTTATACTTTCCCATGTGTGATTTATGTTTATTGCTTATGAATGGATTATATGTGAAAAGTTTTAAATGGCATTTGTTCTTTAAGAAAGTGGTCTGGTTACATGATGTATCTAGGACCATAGTATTGAGTCAATTTCGGATGGTACTTGTAAAGTTGGTCATTCACAATCTAGGAACTGTGTTACATTCATATGATAGGACTATGAATTATTTATGTGAATTGACGTCTATTGAGAATATTTATGTTTTTCATTCTATTTCTGTTTTGGCGCTAACACCATTTCTTTTGAATGAAATATTTCATTGTTGTGGTGAGGTTAAGGTAGGAATTATTAAGGTAATTCATAATAAGGAATGAGAGCGGATTGTGGAGCTTAACAGGGTTTATGTAAAGAAGACCAATATGGAAAGAAGAAGAAAGATCTTTGAACTAGGTATGTATAGGGTAAGTGCTTTGTTTGATTTTGCTGAATTATCTTCCTTTGATCTTGATTCAAATTCGAGGATGAATCTTTTCGAAGAGGGAGGGTATGATGCGAGCACGAGGTCGCATCATGGAAAGTTAACACTACTTGAGGAGCCAAAAACGGGATCGAGAGCCACATGGTTCAAAGACATACTTTGGAGAGTTTATAGGAGCATATTTGGGAGGTATCTACAAGCCTTGAAACTTGGAAAAGGCATTTGGAGACTTTGAGCAAGCGTACAACATACTTCAGGCCTAAAAGGAAGCTTGAAATACTTACACGGGCATTCCTAGTTGAACACAGATGTGTGAGATGCATGGGAGAACAGCTGGAAGGAATCAATGTTCTTCACATGGGCGTGTGAATAAGCCACACGAGCATGTGAAGGAGCCACACAGGCGTGTGATCCAACACACGGGCGTGTGAGAAGCCAATCAAGTTGCTGCCTGTTTTTTTCCAAACACACACGGACATGTCCTAGATGCACATGAGCGTGTGTGTGCGTGAGTTGAGTTGCTGCCTGTTTTAAGGGAATCAGACATGAGCATGTCTCTAGGCCATACGGACGTGTGTCCTTGCACAGAGATAGAATTTAGGGCTTATTTTACTCATCTTATGCTACACTATAAATAGGGGACTTGTATATGTTTTCTTTAAGATTAATTTTAGACTTTGCTCAGACTTTTTATCAGCTTTGAATTGATCTTCAACAC
>CAOJCQ013337832.1:0-10233 GCA_948356215.1 Stillingia texana | reverse complement strand
TTGAACATTTAGTCTTACAAAATTTTTTGACCGGTTGATATATTTCCCCAATTTACAACAGGGGAAGAAACAAAAGATCTGAAGCATTTATGTAGGATCTAAAAAAACATAAAGGTAAATTCAAAAACAAACTCTTATAATTTTGTTTGACAAGACCAAAATAAAATTAGTAACTTTTAAAATCCCTATAAAGAAAAAAGTTTTTTAATCAATAACTTTTAAAAAATTCATAGAAAGAAAAGTTAAACATTGACTTTTCATCATAAGATTATAAATTTTGATTTTCTTACTGAACATCTATTTTCAGGGTTACTTTGCCGGCTATTAAAATTAGGTTCGCTTAACCTAATGGAGGAGCGGCTATGAAGACTTGTTAATGAAGAATAGTAGGGAGACCGAGATGCCAAATTTTGTGGAGGCCATTGTCAAGAAAGTTGATGAAGCTGCTGAATAATCTGAATTTAATGTTTCCTAGGATGATGCACTTTATATTTCTGTTATGTACGAATAGGATGACCTCTTTTTAAGTGCTATCAATAAAGGGGATTTAAGATTTGCTTATTTTTGCGTTATCTTGTTCTATGCATCATGATGATAATCACTATACATACATTTATGACATTAACTCAATAAAAACTGCACCATTTAATCTTGGAAGTAAAAATGAATCTAAGAATATTCTAATTGTTTCTGATGTAACCCCCAGAAAAAAGGAAAAAATTGAGATATTAATTGAAAAATATAAACAGGTATGTGCATGGTGGATATGACATCGATCAATTGTTAAGAATGAAATGCTCATCTTTAAAGAATCGAAGGCGGTTAAACAACTCTGCATAATGCATCGCGAGTGGGCAAATGCCATAAGGAAGGAAGTGCACAAACAATTAAAAGCCAAGTTCATCAAAAAAGATAAGTATCCAACCTCGTTGACAAACATGGTTTTAGTGGCCAAGAAAGATTGCCAATTTTATC
Organism: Stillingia texana; assembly: GCA_948356215.1. NCBI lineage: Eukaryota > Viridiplantae > Streptophyta > Magnoliopsida > Malpighiales > Euphorbiaceae > Stillingia > Stillingia texana. The sequence goes on along the minus strand of CAOJCQ013337832.1, from coordinate 9,258 downwards.
ATTGCAGATTGTATTTCATTAGTTTGATATTTTTATAATTTCATTGTAAAAGTAAAATCCCATAGTTGATTTACTTCCTAATTAAACAGGACTCTTTTGTATAAATACATGAAATCATTAATATCAATACATACAAATCTTCTCTCAATTATGTTTTGCTGCATGGTAGAGCATAGGTTTGTTTGTATTCTTTTCTAGGGTGAGAAATTTTTTAGGTAATTTCTAGGTTCACTGGTTCTTTCTTAAGATCATCATTTCCGGTGATCATTAATTCTCACCGCCTTCCAAGAAGTTTGTGCAAGGCAATTTCTGGCATGAAAATCTGGCGTCCGAGCTATCGGTGACTTGATCTCACACACCTACAGATATTTTTGCTTCCTGTTTTATGCACTAGTGAGTGATGATGTGTGGGTCTTTTTCTGGTGGTGTGACTTTGTATCTAACATCACCTCATAATTTCTGGTGATTATCCGATGGGTGCTCTATCATCCGACATTGAGTATTTTACTTTGGTATTGTCTTTCTTTCCTATTTACTGTTCATGTATTTTTTGCAATTTGGATATTTTTGCTTTTGGTCGGAATATCGTTTGAAGAGGTTGCTTTGAATTATTGTTTTTATCTACTAGTGCGTCGATTGTGGTTGGGATTTGTTGTTTAGCTATTGTTGTGGGATTTATTAGAAAGTTTGTTTGTGGTTGAATTATTGAGGTTAAGTAATTATAGCTGGATAATTAGTGGAATTCTTGAGGTTAAGTAATTGTGGAATTTATTGAGTGGTTCATTTTATATCTAATAAGAGTGTATTTGTCTTCATCAACTAAAATGTCTAAAATGGTTCATAATAATCTATCGAAAAAATATGTTTGCATCTCTGCGGAAGATATGCACAATTCATTCGGTATAAAGAGTCTCTGAAAGTATAACTTATCATTAGTATTATTAGGGAAATGACTTCTTGATGGATCATTGATTTTGGTGCCAGAGATTTTATGACGCGAAAATAGAAAGGTCCCTTTTACTTTTCAATCACATGCATCTTCTTCAGTTAGTATAGCGGATGGCTCTATTTCATCTATCAAGGTTTTTATCACTGTTAATTTAATCCCATCAATTTCTCCAACATCAATCCTACAAATATCAAATCTTGCTTTGAATTTGGTCTTTGTAAGTAAACTTATATGTGGTCTTAATCATATTCTTCTATCCTGATCGCTATGTTATTCAAGATGATAAGATTATCGGTAAAGGACATATGTCATGTGGCCTTTATATTCTTGATACAAAGATTCTGAAATTTTTCATTTGTCTTAATGTCATATCCCTGTATGAAGCTCATTTTAGTTTGGGGCAAACTTCTCTACCATCACTAAACAAATTATGTACTTAGTTTTCTAGCATTTCTTCTCTTGATTATGTATCATGTCAGTTTGCTAAATGTCATCACAGTCCGTCAACTCCAAAACTTAACGAGTGAGCTAAGTCTGCTTTTGAATTTTAGTTCATTCAGATGTGTGGAGTCTGTGTCCTATTGTGTCTAAACTTGGATACAGGTATTATGTTACTTTTGTTGATGACTTTTCATGGATGACTTAGATTTATTTTATAAAAAATCATTCAAAAGTGTTTTCCCATTTTTCTACCTTTAGTTTTGAAGTTAAAACTCAGTTTAATATGTCTTTACATACATAAAGTGATAATGCTGAAGAATACATGTTAGAGTCTTTCAAGACATATAACTCAACATGGTATTCTTCATCGATCTTCTATTATTGACACACCATTTCAAAATGGAGTAGCTGAGAGGAAGAACAAACATTTACTTAGTGAAGATCCCTAAGCAATTATGGGTTGATGGTATTTCCAAGGCTCGCTTTTTGATTAATCATATGCCTTATATGCTGTTGAATGGTAATATTCCCTACCATGTTTTATTTCCAAATAAGTCACTCTTTCTTGTGGAGCCACGAATCTATGGTAGTATTTGTTTTGTTCATGATGTATGGCTTCATGTTACTAAATTGGATCTAAATGCCCTAAAGTGTGTGTTTTTAAGGGGTATTCTTGCCTTTAAAAGAGATATAGTTGTTACTCTCCTTATTTGCAAAGGCACCTAATTTCATGAATGTGGTCATTTTAGAGGACAACCCATTCTTTTTTTCTCCACCAGCTGCCACAAGTCAGGGTGAGGAAGATGACTGGCTCATTTACACAGTGAGTAGTGCTCTTTCACTATCAACACAACCACCAATTGTTCATGTTTAGTAAAAAAGAAATGAGACCATCGATACATATCTAGCACCTTTATCATTTGATTCTCCATCTTCTCATTACACCTTTATCATTTGATCCTCCACTAGCTGACCTTGCTCTTGATCTTGATCTTCCCAATGCTTTTTGTAAAGGTACACATCAATTTAAATCAACTTATGTCATTGCTAATTTTATTTTCTATGATCACGCATTGCCCTCGACTAGCTTTTTAATCGCATTCCTAGATATTATATATATTTCAAAGACAGTTGAGGAAGCCTAGAAATACGATTGAGGGGATAAATACTTTAGATACCAATCACACGTGGAACTTAGTGGATCTACCTAAAGGGAAGACAGTTGTTGGTTACAAATGAGTCTTTATAGTCAAGGTCAATCCAAACGATTCTGTCACTCACCTTAAAACTCGCTTTGTTGCTAAAGGTTATACTCAAATTTATGGGGTGGATTATTTTGACACTTTATCCTCATTAGCCAAATTAACATATATTCATCTTTATATCCCACTCATTGCTTTCCAGCATTGGCCACTACATCATTTGGACATCAAAAAAGTTTTTCTCCATGGTATTCTTCAAGAAGTATGCATAGAGCAACCACCTGACTTTGTTCCTCAAGGGGAGTATGAAAAGGTTTTTCATTTGAAGAAAACCTTTGTATTGCTTGAAATAGAATCCTTGTATTTGGTTTGGCAAGTCGAGTGAGGTAGTTCATGAGTTTGAATTGAAAAGAAGCAAGTGTGATCATTCAGTCTTTTACAGAGAATCAATGGTTGACATCATTCTTCTTATTGTGTATGTTGATGGCATTGTCATTACATGAAGTGGCTCCAGAGGGATCTCTTCTTTGAAGACTTTCTTGCATTCTAGATTTCATATGAAAGATTTGGGACAACTCAGGAACTTCTTGGGATCGAAAGTAACAAGAAGTAATAAGGGAATATTTATGTCCCAAAGGAAGTGTATGCTTGATCTACTTACAGAAACTGAAAAGTTAAAAGCTAAATCTTACAATACTCCAATGACTCCTAATAGTCATTGTACAAAAGATGGTGATGATCTATTTGATGATCCAAAGAGATACAAAAGGTTAGTTGAAAAATTAAACTACCTAACTGTATTGCATTTGCTATAAGTGCGGTAAGTTAGTTCATGCCTGCCCCTATAATTTAACATTAGGCAGCATTGAATCATGGACACACTCACATAGAATGTTTTACAGATTCTGATTAGGTTGGATTAAATATTGATAAGAGATCTACTTCTGTTAACTATGTTTTTATTGGAGGGAACTTAGTATCATGGAGAAGTAAAAAGGCAAAATGGCATATCTCAGTCTAGTGCAGAATCTAAGTATAGAGCTATGGTACAATCCACTTGTGAAATTATGTGGATAAATTATCTCCTATATGAAATTGGGATGAATATTCTACACCAGCAAGGTGTGAAAATTAAATTGCACTTTATATCATCTCAAATCATGTATATCATGAAAGAATAAAACATATCGAGATTGATTGTCGTTATAATTTAATCCAACGGTATGTATTTAAGTCACACCATAAACATATGCATAGAAGAGTTACCTCAAATTAACACTCGAACTTTACTTTTATGTACCAGAAATTTTAATTTTATTTTTTTCAATACCGAGAATTATGCAGAATTTAATTTAGTACTTCAATATTATTCTTATATATAAAAAGTTATAAAAAGTTAGCTAAGATTTCAAATTAAAGAGATCTTTAAAAAAATTATTAAAACTTTAATAAAACAAAATTAAAGGTTAAAAAAATACAATTTATCGTAATTTTAATTGGAGTTTTTTTTTTTTCCTATTGGAGCCTGTCCCACTAAAGAAATGGAAGTTGGTATGTGAGTGAGAGTATGAGTAAAGTGAAACCATACGTAATTTGTTTAGTATGGTTTAGTTTTGTTGTTGAAAAATTAAATAAATCGAAATAAATGTTTTATATACTTTTTATGAAATTTATATTTGATCTATATAATATATTTTCAATTATTAAAATACTATGTTAGATAAAGTAATTACAATTCAAATATAAATTAATTACATAATTTATATGTAAATTAGCTAGCTATAATTATATACAATATATATTTACTTATTCTAATTTTATTGGGTCTATAACTATATACATCCAATTGATTATAATAAGTTAGCTATAATTATAAATATAACACATAATTATTTCATTAAAACTACATAATGGTATTTGAAATTTTTTAAAGTCGTTCTACCATTCGTTTGTTGCACCATGCAACAGTCGCAAGGTAGAATGAGCCATTTTTTTTTTGTTATTTAATAATTATGGATTTTTTAAATATATAATAATATAAAAAATTAAAGTTCAAGAAAATCTCAAAAGCCTAAAACCAAAAACAAAGAGTCAAATTAACCAAAATAATTTCGTTATCATCTTCAATTTAGTGGATTCGTTATTTTATTTTATAAAGAAATTCAATTTATCTAAAAAAAATTTGATAACTCATAAATTGTTTCGATTATTGTCTTTAATTGTAGTTAAATATTTTTGATAAATCATACATTGGGGGTGAGGGTAGAAATCCAACTCAGTGATTAAGATAATAATCAGATTCTTAACCGTTTGAATTAAAAGTGATTTTTTAATTTATCTAATTTGAATGGTTTTTAAACCAAACCAACTATACCATGGAGCCACTTAAACCAATAAGAGAACTATAAAAACAAAAATCCGATATTTTAAATAATTTTTAATTAAACTCCTCATATTTAAAAAAATCACAATTGAATCCTCAAAAGTTTATATCCTAAGGATTAATTACTGCCAACACGAAGTGGACATCTGAGCCCATATGATGATGGCACTATGTTCTTAAATGCTAAGCCCTATACCAGTTGATGCCTTTCTCAGGCTTGATTATCTATCATTATGCACTTCTTCTTCATGGACTCAACACCTACACCAAACACAGAATTTCAATTTTAGGCCAATAATCGTACTACATCACCTTATATTCATTAAATTAATGAACTTTTTTTGACTTTCAAGTAAACCCATTTGCGTATGCTAAAAGCAAAATCCAATGCACCACTACAGGAGGACAAATTTGCATTTGTACTAATGTTTGATAAACTACCCATATGGACATTCTCCACCAATTAGCCCCTTTCCTCCAATTTAATTTAAGCACAATTTCATACCAAATACAACTTCACTATGACCAATCTTGCAAGTTTTAGCTATGGATTTTCTCCTTCTCTTATCAATAAGTACTCCCTTTAAGGGCATAGTTTTAGTATAGGACAAGCCATGGCCTTAAAGACTACTCCCACTGCTGCTACTAATCACACCATGTCCTTGGCTATTCTTTTTGTTTTTGTTAGTATCAATTTGAGCTTTTATGCTAATGCAGCCAATGATAACAATTTGGGAGCTTCTTTCATCTTTGGTGATTCTTTAGTTGATGCGGGGAATAATAATTATCTCCCTACTTTGTCTAAAGCAAATATAAAACCGAATGGAATCGATTTTAAAGCCTCCGGTGGTAATCCTACCGGTCGTTATACCAATGGTCGAACCATTGGTGACATTGTTGGTAATTTTTTTTAACAAATTCTTGGTAATTGGTTTATTAATACATTTATCTTCTTTTAGTTGATTTGATTGTTTTTGTGAATTTTTCTTGTTATTTAGGGGAAGAATTAGGGCAACCAAACTATGCTATCCCATTTCTTGCCCCAAATACCACAGGAAAAGCTGTACTATATGGTGTGAATTATGCTTCAGGGGGAGGAGGAATTTTGAATGCTACTGGACGAATATTTGTTAGCCCTTAACAACTTCAATTCATGGATTTTTATTTATAATATTACAGCTTATAGTTTTTACATCTTTTTTTCAGGTTAATAGGCTGGGAATGGATATTCAAATTGATTATTTCAACATTACAAGAAAACAAATTGATAAATTACTGGGTCCATCAAAGGCAAGAGATTACATCATGAGGAAATCCATCTTCTCAATCACAGTTGGAGCAAATGATTTCCTAAATAATTATTTACTTCCAGTTCTTTCTGTTGGTGCAAGAATTACTGAAAGTCCTGATGCATTCATCGATGATATGCTCAATCACCTCAGAGAACAACTCACGGTAACTCATTTTTGTTCTAAACAAGCATTCAATGGATAAAATATTATACTCCCTTTCTCCGACTTTTTTTCATTTTCATACTAGATTTATCTTAATTTTATCAAAAATTAATTTAAAAAAACTAAAATCCCCTTTTTAATTTTAAATATTTATAATTATATTGAATGAAGACCATAAGCAATGATGGTAAGATAACCCCCTGAAAGGTAAAACCGGAATAATTGTAATTATATTATCTTGATTCTATAAGATAACACTTTGAATAGGATAATTTTTTTTAGAGAAAAATGACACTTAATCTAGAATGGAGGGAATAGGAGCTCAATGAATTCAATGGGAGTTATTTTTTATTTTTAAGAAAAATAATTATTTAGCATTTAACAATTTATTTAATTGAATATTGGTGGCAGAGACTATATCGAATGGATGCTCGAAAATTCGTAATAGGAAATGTTGGACCAATAGGGTGCATACCGTATCAGAAAACAATAAATCAATTGAAGGAAAATGAATGTGTGGGATTGGCAAATAAGTTGGCACAACAATACAATGCTAGATTAAAAGATTTACTTGCTCAATTGAATGATAATCTTCCTGGAGCTAACTTTGTTCATGCCAATGTCTATGATCTCGTCATGGAGCTCATCACTACTTACGACAAATATGGTAAGTAATATGCTATACAATAAACACATTATTTATGTTAGTCTTTCATTTTTCTAATTGTCTAATTTTTTTTCCGATTAATTAAGCTCTTTTTCGATGTATAAGACATTAGGCCATTGTTAGCATGTTTCTATCAATATGCATGGGAGAAGCACGAAATTAAAACTCGAAAAAATTTCATTTTCAAGAGATGGAGAGTGAATTTTCCCTTTAGTTATTCGAATTGAAATAGTTTAAATTTATCTTTAAATTGTTTTTTATTCAAGTATATCCTTAAACTCTTTCTTACTGAATAAATATGACCCTAAATTCTTACTTTTGTTTCAATTATACCTTTTATATCTTTTTTTTATAACGGGGCCTTGACATGAGGTGTTCAATATCTTGATTAAATACACCTACATCTAATATAAGCATGCTTTATTTGTTGGTGCTTTGTTGAAGAATTGCTCTTTTCAATTGAAATTAAAGAATATATTTAAATAAAAAAAAGTATAAATATGCTATTTTAGACTACTGAGAGAAATATTTAAATCAAAATACAATATAATTAAACAACTTAAAACAATTAAGAGATAACTTTGAACAAAAAATATAGTATAGGAGTATATCTATCTATCTATCTATCTATCTATCTATCTATCTATATGTGTGTGTGTGAATTTTATTTTTTCATTTGTGAACCATCACATGATGAGTATTACTTGGATATAAGGGCATCGGATCAAAAAAGGTCTTAATTCAACGGTTTCAATAAACAATACATATGGGTAAATATTACACACCAAATCACCTGAATTTTGGTTCTACTCTGTCCAAATTCTTAGCTAGGAATGTGGCACAAACTGATGAGTTGTATAGAACAAAATCAGACTCCGAAATAATTAAAATAAAAATGATATGAAGGAAAAGTAGAGTTAAATTAATGAGAGATTGGGATGTACGTAGGGTTCACAACAGCAACAAGAGCATGCTGTGGAAATGGAGGACAATTTGCAGGGATAATTCCATGTGGACCAACTTCAAGTATGTGTGAAGATAGAGATACGCATGTTTTTTGGGATCCTTACCATCCAAGTGAGGCTGCCAATCTTCTTCTTGCCAAACAACTCCTTGATGGAGATCAAAGATACATTTCTCCTATCAATCTCAGGCAACTAAGAGATCTTTGATTTTTCTTTCTATTTTCTTTTATTTATATATGTGTTTTTACTCTTTCTTTTATCAGTTTCTAACCTCTTGTATCATCAAGAGGGCTTTACCCTTCTCACTGAGTTTCTATACAAACCAAAAAACCTAATTACTTCAATTTTATTTCCTATTTTGCTCGCATTTTTGTTCTATATACTATCATATTTATGTCTGTCAAGGTGTTATTTCTATGGTGAAGGTTTATTAAAGGTCGGATAATAGTCAAATGTTATAAAGATGATATAAGAACAATAATAATGTGAATTGATTTTAAAAGAAATTGTCAAACTTTTAAAATCTAACATAATGAAAACATTTTTTTTCATGTCAAATCAATCTATGTTGGGTCTAACTGTAGAGTGGAATGGTTTAATTCAAAAAAAAAAAAAAGAAAAGAAAAGAAAAGAAAGAAAGAAGAGATTGGCAACCTACCTACGCCAATGCATATGTGTAGAAGTAGGCTAGGTGGTTGGTCTTACGATTTGAAGAGCCCAAGAAGTCCTAATTCTACACCTAACAATATAGCAGCCAAGTGAACAAGCCTTAAGCATCCATTTTGGTACGGAACTGTTGGCTCTTTAATCTTCTTATATATGAATAGTGTGTGTTTTGTACACATTTTTCAAGTGGATTTGGCCGAAACGGGTAGCTATAATTATTTACTTTTTTTTTATAATGATTTAGATATTCTTTATACGTGGATGATTCTTTCAATATCTATATATATATATATATTTATATTTTATTCATATCTCGAGTTGATCTTTTGGGTTAAGTTACCAAATCCATTATTTTAATTAGAATCAAATTAAAAATGGGTTAGGAGCTCCGATGCTAGAATGCCTAGAAAGAATATTATTTTTAAATTTAAATTTGTTTAGAAAAAGAAATAAATATACTAAAATATTTTATGAAAACCTTATATAATAATTAAAATATAAATTTATCTTTCATTCAATTTTAATTTCAAA
>CAOJCQ013322576.1:0-10585 GCA_948356215.1 Stillingia texana | reverse complement strand
CAATCATTATATGCATTTTTTCTTTACAATTGAATAAAAATACAGAATGCTTGATGCTGTTTATATGTTGAATTAGAATAGAATTTATCTTTTGACTTATTTTCAGACTCTGAGCTCACTCAGCTCTTGTTTTTGCACTTCATCACTATAAGCCTGCACCATTGTATGTGATGGATGAAATTGATGCTGCTCTAGGTGAACTCTAGAATTTACTTGTTCATATTTCAAAGTTTACTTTTCTTTCTCAGGCTCATAGTTTATATGGATCGCCAGATTTCAAGAATGTTCCTATCGTGGGACATTATGTGAAGGACAGAACCAAGGATGCAGTTTATCATCATAAGGTGGGTTAAATGCAGGCTATAGTTTGCACTCCATTTTATGGACTATTTTTTTTTTTTTTTTTTGTGAATTTCATGTCACCTGCCACATGCAGCCTTAAGAACAACATGTTCGAGTTGGCTGATCGACTTGTTGGGATCTACAAAACGTACAACCGCACTAAGAGCATTATAATCAATCCAGGCAGTTTTGTGGTGTGTGAAAAAGCTGCATAATCTGCACATGGATTTTCATGATATGAATCTAAGTACATTTGATACCATTATCGTCTCAATGTACAGGTTTGTTTAATTTGCACGTCCTGGTGTAGCTAGGAAATATCAACTCCATATTTTTTTGAAATATTTTGATACTATGCAACACATTGTATCTAAACATATTTAACATCTAGATGGTGGTGCATCAAGTGCCAGTGTACCTTGTTAGGCTTCCTTGGACCATTCTGTAGAGAATTTGATGACATCAATATACTGCCTTTTTCATTTACCCTTTTGAGATTTCTTTTAGACCATTCGCAGCTGCAATTTTAACAATTATCTGCCTTCCAAATTCAAATAACACCACAGTGAGATACAAACAACTTATATCAAAAAATAGAGAAGGTAAATAAATCATGCAAGAAAGAAATATGACCTATAGCTTCTCCATTGAAGTAATGACCATTCTCTTCCAAGACCAACAAATCGCTCTTGTAATCCTCAGCTGGCCATGAATTGAACAATGCGTACACATGCAAAATGAAGAAATTCACCATAACCACCTGATCATAATCACTATCATATCAATTCAATCCCGCGGGATGAAAACCTTAACCTATAAAAGAAAAAAAAAAATTTAAACAGAATGAACATCTGTAATCGAAGAATGGAAATCTAGCAATCGAACTTAAATCTAAATAAAGTGTTTTCTCCATCAAAAACAATAAATGACAAAGAAAAATGCAGATTTCTAATTTATTTTCCGCTATTTTGAGCACATCCAAACAGAGAAATTTGATACAGAATAGAACCATAAATAGAATATAGAGTGTACCTTATTTCAAAGGCCGCCAATTCCCGTGTTCAGACCTTCGATTGGCTTTCTCGGCACTAAATTATCCTGTAAAACACAAAGAGGAAGATCTGATTCCTCAGGTGGAATTAAGATGACTATGGATTGATGAGATGATCTTATAGAGGTTAGGGTAGGGATTGGGGATGGTTTTTTTGGTGAAGAAAATTGTGCCGCCCAGGACTCGAATACCTGCATCAGGTGAACGGCAAAAAAACGATTTCTCAACGATGGCTTCACCCCGATTGAAGTCCCTCAGGGTTTCAGATAAATCTTCAAAAGAAGAAATGAAAGCTCACTGTGAAGCAAGAGAGTTAAAGGGCAGAATGGTAATGAAGCTGAGGAAAAAAGGTGACTTCTCAAAACTACCGGTTTCCAGTAAATTTTGATATAATATTGATTTGAATGTTTTAAAATGTATGAACCTCCTTTTATATATATATATATATATATATATATATATATAAACAATATAAAATTTTGTACATGAAAACAATATAGCGAGATTGTCTTATATGCTTATTAGGATAATATACGAGTTAGAATGAAAAAAGTATTCTATTTGAAATTTTGAGTATAATTACAAATGATTTTGCAAAAAGATAAAACATAATTTATAAATGAATGCTTCTATGGTGCACATCATATGCACGACCCATATTCACACCTTCTAAAAATACATTATAATTCATTAGAAAAGGAGAGCATTTCAATGAATTTGGTCATTTTTTAAATTTATTTGCAACTATAATAATAATTTATTTAGTTGGGATTATTACATTAACATCTCACTGCAACTAAATGAGTACGTAATGATTAACTTTCTTGTTACTTAAAAAATGATTTACTTTTTTATAAAAGGGATTTCTTAAAGATTGAATGAAAGAAAAAAGAGATATTTAATTGCTCCATATATTAAGATGAAATGAAAAGGATGCAACCTCATGCAACGATTTGATTAAATATTTCATAATCACGTTATAACGTACACCCAAAACTCACAACTAAAAGAAAATTTGTAAAATAGATTGTATGAATTTGGTAATATCAACGTGACAAAGCAGGCTGGGATCTCATCCACCAGAAAAAGGCTGTTTCTATGAGGTAGGTAAGTATTTGAGAATTGCAACAACTCATCACCCATTTCAACTTTTCTCATCTCCTCATATTTGAAGTCATAAGCATAAAAAGAACCATCTTCTTCTCTCTTAAATATCAAATCGCCACTTATTCTCAAACTCAACACAGCAACCATATCCATAACACTCCCCGTACATATACTATATTCCTTTCTCCAAACACCCCCTAAACTCTTCAACTTCCAAATTTCCATTTTCAATTATTCATGAGCTACATAACATAACAGACCACCCATCTCTATATTCCTATCATACATTCTGCAACTCTTAGGGAGCGGTACAGTATGAAACTTTTCGCTATACACTTCCATAGACACTATGTACTCAATATGATCAATGTTTGGTATCCAATGCAAAGCTCCGATTGCGCAAATCAGTTTGTAACCGAACCAAGTGAAAAGACAGAAGGACGGTCCATTCACTTCTCTCCATAACCTCATCCCGAGATTTAATATCTCACAACTGACGTACCCCAATTCGACACGAAACAAGTGCACAACTTTATATTCTCCATTAGTATCATTAAACGCAAAGGCGTAAGACTCGTCATGGGAAGGATATAACCGAAAGGTAGTGCAATTAACAAGGAATTCATGATGATCAGTCTGCCTTTCTTCAGTTTACTGTCAAGCAAACTTAGACCGTTGCATGTAGCTCTTACATGTCTCTGGCAGTTCACATTTATACTGTGGGATCTCACTCTTTCCATCTTTGAATTTCAAGAATTGGATGCTAAATTTTGGTGGTGTGTTTATAGTTGGTTGCCAAAAGATGGGGACTGGTTGTGATTGGCGAAAACTTGCTTCAACTGATAAGCCTTTTGGTTGGTCTAGCGGCATGGATGTTGATAGAAATGGATATCGGCTTTCATTTTGTAGTGGTTTTAATATTAACACAGATTCAGAGCAGCCGAAGTGGGCATCAATGAAGACGTAGCTGTTAATTATACTGTACCACAGCTTGCAAACAAACCTAGAGCTTTGAAGTGACTCGAGAGGAAGCTTAATGAGAATATTTGAGATGCAATCTTTATCAAGAAAAGGGACTTGTTGCTTCTTTTGATCTTCTAATTTCTTGGACAGAGCTCTCTCTCTCTCTCTTCTACAGATTTCCGGAACCCCACATTCTTGTTTCCTAACGATTTGGCCATAATACCTCGCCGGCACTGCAATTAATAAAACAAAATCATCTATTTTTCCTTCCTGGTTTGTAAGGTATATCAATTACAAAGGTAGCGATATGTTGCAGTAAATTAAATTGTTAGCTTCTGCAGTCTAATGAACACTGAAGTACTCCATCAATGCATATTGATAAAAATTGGACCTCCTATCAATTAGGAATTAAAGCAAGTTTCAGACTCCTTGATCTTTATTTATGCTGATTCTTATTTGATATTCAATTAGTTTACAAATAAGTATATAGAATATGCATCTCCCAATAAATCCAAAACAAATTTTTACATCTTCAGGGCACCTGCAAGATCATTTCTTTAATTTTCCTTTCCCAATGAATGACCAAAATAAAATTTGCATGGAAAATTAACAAGTTTTCTCTTCTAGGCAATGTGTGATGCAATTCCTGACATCCATTAACTTGTGAGTTCAAATTGTAATGTCAGTGTTAACTTTCTCATAATTCTGTTATATTCTTGTTATTTATTTTGTAGAACCCAAAAGTCTTCTACATGAACCCATAATTTCATCCACCCTTACTAGCATCAGAAGAAACCAAAATCTCTCAATTTATTGTTCATACTGCTGTTTTGATAGCCAGAGCTGGCCCCACAGACAGCATGAATACAAGTCCAACTTTCCTATAGTTGAACCTACATGAAGTCCCTCTGCAAATCCTAAGAACTGATTTTAAATAGATATTTTAGTTTATGTACATCTACATAAAAGCATATTGGTTTCATTCTCATTTGAAAATGAGAACCAAATCTGGGATCACAACTTTCCTGACTAAAAAGCATGTTTTTAACATTTAGATTGAGGGGAAATATTTCTATAAAAAAAAAAAAAAAAAAATAAGTATAGGAGTATAGTCTCTCTCACAAATTAACTAGCTTAAGGGAATCAAATAAGCACATGCTATAGGACAACTTGATCATCAACCAATGATGAGGCGGAAAATGCATGATCAAGCAGTATAAAACTCATAAAATAAACATTACAAACAGCACCAACAAAATCTGAATGCATCAAAAACACTTGAAAAAGCTCCAATTTCCAGATATTCCAATTAAAAGAAAAAAGGATTAAAGAGATATATGATAAAACTTTAAATGAAAAGAAAGAATTCCAACATAATATTTCAGATAAAAAGAATTGTACCATTTAGAAAAAGAGTCTTGTCTGCCTATAACGCACTGGTCTAGAGAATTTCCAATAGAGCTGGCTGATAGAATTTTTAAACATCTTAACATGTCAATTAAATCATTTGGCGGCTTGAAAAGTAATAATGAAGTGAAATTTGCATCTAAAATATCATTGAGGTCCTTAATGATTATAGAAAAGAGATGTCTAATCCCCTATATAAACAAGAAGCATGAACCATATCAGTGAAAGGAATTTCCATTCAGTAAAAACATAGAACAAGTACGATATTTCTAACACTCTATGGACTCTTGCTTAAGTTCTCTCGAAGGGTGAAAAGAAGAGAGAAAGAAAAAGCAGAAAAAAAAAAAACAAGACTATTTTTGCATAGAAGACCCAAAAAGTATAGAAGATGAAAAGTAACTCAGAAAGTGAACCAGAGCAATAAAATTTCAATTACAAACTTGAAGCTATCACAATAAACAGAGTAATTATGATGAACCTTTTGAACCATGATCATACATATATATAAAAGAAGAATTAGAGACCAAGAATACTAAATCAACATAATCAACAAAAGAAAAGTTAAATCGATCAAAGAAAGATGAAAACCATGGTAGTATTAACCTGAAAATTGGCTTTTGTCTTTTAATAAACCAAAGCTGTGGGTTTCTTCTCAATCAGAGAGCTTCAATGCAGTTAAGACAGCATTTGGATGGTTTCTTATTGAAGAAAACAGAGAAAGAAAGGATGGTTGACCTGCTGGAGTGGAATTGACCTACTCTGTCCACCATTAACTTACCTCACTACTTTCGAAGGAAGGAATTAGAGAATTGGCAATTTTTATTCCACTGCCGGCCTGCCTCCCGAGATTTAATCTGTGCTCCATTGATGTGAGAAAAGAACATCGGCTTGTGAGCGTGATTATTTCATTTTCTTCGTTTCTTTCTACTTTCAAGTTCAATTTTCTGGACTTGACAACTGTGGTCCTCGCATGCAGAACCATATGGACTCATCTAAACTGGTCATTGGCCATAGGGTTGTGGGCCTTTGGTCAATCTTACCATCCATCCACTGTCCTTTCACAAAAACAGTAGATGAGGCCCATTTTAAACACATGCCCAAGATTTTTGGGATGGTTTTAAATATTTAAAGTTAAATTTATTACGGGATGGGCAGGGATTTCATATCTAAACACATGCTGTCTAAACTCATTTATATCTAATATAATTGTATAAATTATTGGTGTGAGAATTTAAACATTTCATAATAAAACCACATTATTTGTTTAAAGTAAGGTAATTTTCTTTGAATTTATTACTTGCAATTTAAAGATTTTTTTTTGAGTTGCAAGTTAAATTTAATTTAATGTTCTTTGTTGTCCTCCAACAATTTCTATCTTTCTACTGCTTTTGTCAGGTGTTAGTTCCTTTTACACTGTATTTGAATTGTTATATTTCATATTATCACTGTATTTGATAGGCTGTATAATTTTTTAATGTTATGTTTTAAATCGTGTTTGAATTGACTGTATTCTTTTTTTAATGTATTTAACTGTATCATTATAGTTTATTAATATGAATAGAAAGAAATGAGGATGGAGTTAGGGTTTGAGTATATATAATATATATAGGAGAATAATGTTGTAATATATAAATATAACTGAGGTAATTTGATCAATTTCCTATATAAAACCATGAACTTGTGTTTCCAGTGCTTCTTCTTCTTTCTTCCACCATCATCCAACACCATCAAATATTCATCCTACAGTTAATCCAAACGTGATTTTTCATCTCCTTAAACATCCAAAAATCATGAGCGACAATCATTCAAACACAGAGTTAGTCTTTTTCATTTGATCATATTATTTACATTTCAACATGGCTAGCTCATAAACATTTCCACGTGCATATAACTTCAGTACTGGGATTTCTTTAGATGATGAAGGTGAGGAGATATGTCTAGTTTGTGAAGAAGAGGATGTGGGGGTGCAGATAGATGATTTTCAATGGTGTATGGTGGGTGGTTTCCTTAATCTAAAACTTATAAATGAGGGGCGATGAAGAGTACTTTGGTTGGTGTCTGGCAAATTGAAGGTGTGTATATGAAGCTAATTGCCAAAAATTATTTCACTTTCATTTTATCCATGAACTGGATTCGAAGAATGTATTAGAAATGGTCCTTTGAATTTCGAAGGGAATGTGCTTCTTACTAAACATGTCACTCCAAATGGCCAGACGCTCAAGTCAGATCTATTCTCTTCCCACATTTAAGTTCATATTATAACTTACTGGTTGGGCTAATGTCGAAGAGGGGTGTTGAAGGATATAGGTAACTATCTTGGAACTTTCCTGGAAGTGTCAGGAACAACCTATGTGGAGTGTGGCATACTTACATGTCAATCCAAAATGAGTTTGATGTTAGAAGAGCTTTAAAAAAAGATATGAAGATTAAGAAGAACCATGGTGACTCGATAACTATTTCATTTCAACATGAAAAACTACATCTGTTATGTTATGGTTGTGGAAGGATTGGAAACAATCAAAGTAAATGTGAAATTTTTTTTTAAAAGTCCACAAACTAAATGTTGAAATCCCACATTGATTAGTTGAAGGGTTAATAAACTCTATATATGGACTGAGATAATCCTCTCCCTTTGAGAACTCTTTTGGGATGAGTTAGGCCTCTTAACATGGTATCAGAGTGGGTTTGAGCATGTGTGGATGGATGGGTTTTACTGTGAGCTGCCCTGGGTATAACCCGTTGGCTTCACACTCCTATGTCAGGCATGGGGGGCGTGTTGAAATCCCACATTACTATATGGGTTGAGGTAATCCTCTCCCTTTTATAGCTCTTTTGGGGTGAGTTAGGCTTCTTAACACTAAAACGGTGAGGGACTTTAATGAATTTGATGTTACTCCAAGAAGCAAATTATTAGTGAATAAGGAGATCGTTGGATGTTAAATGCAAATCAGAATTGAGTTTGGCTTGTAACTAGTTACAAGTGAAGATTATTTTGCTTATCTATTTTCTTCTCTTTTTTATTACTTCACTAAAAAGATTATTTTGTTAATTTGTTTCTGCATTCTCTAAACTCTAATGAGTTCTTCCAATTTTTGATTTTGTAAATTGTTTTCTTCTTCTTTTGTGCTTCGAGTTCTGTTTTTTCATTCCTAATTTATTATTTCTACTATGGATGAATTTTGAACATTGGTTTTATTAGTGTAATTTTTTAGTTAAGTTGCTACATGTGGCTGAACTAAGACTTCTATTTCTGATTTTGTTTCTTGCTGAATTAATGTTTATATTATGGCTGAATTCGGAAAATTGATTCAATTAAGTGTAATTTGTTAGTTAAGTTGCTATTCTCCATTTTTTGTGCGAATTTCTAGTGAAGTCATTATTCTTAGGCTTGGGGTTGCCGACACTTATGTATTATATAATTTGACTTTCATCAAGTGTAAAGAGTACTTGGTTGATGGATTTAAGAACGCTAAAAAGTGTCCCAAATGTCTACCACATGTGTATAAACAAATTATGGAATTTATTAAAAAAAGTAAAAGGCTAAAATATTAGATATAAGGGCTTCAAGGATGTTTGATTTTTAATGATTTGGGTTTTGGAGAAGGGGAAGAGGAGGAATGGGAATTAGAGTGTCAATCTTCTTTGGATAAAAAAGGAACTAGTGATACTACTGATAGTAGTTTTGATGGGAGTAGTGGAGCAATTAGCAAGCTTTCATTTTCAGAAAAGTCAAAGATAAAAGGTACTTTAGATGTGTACTTTACACCTGACCTAGTGCAAGCTAGGAGGTTGAGCACAGTAAAGCAACAAACAATAAATAAGGTGTATAACAAGGAATTGCGCATGAGAAAACTTGTAGGAAGGTGGCTAAATGGTTCTATGGTGCAGGCATCACATTCAATATAGCAAAGTATACAAAGTTCAAAGGTGATTGTTGAAGTAATTAGCCAATTTTGACTCGATATGAAGCCACCTAGTTACCATGAGTTTAGAGTTCCTTTTCTCCGTAAAGAAGTTGACATTATGAAGAGTTTTATGAAGAGTCATGCATATTATCTGGATAAGTAAGATTGTTCCATTTTATCTAATTGGTGATGTGACTTAGTTCCTCAAACAAAAATTATAAATTTATTGGTGAACGCTCTAAAGGGTTTAGTTCTCGTGAAATCTGTTAATGTTTCTAGCATCATTAAGGATGCACATGCATTGTTTAAGATGCTTGATGAGATAGTTGAGTATGTTGTATAAAAGAATGTGATTCAAAGGGTGACCAATAATGCTTTTAACTAAAAGAAAGCTAGGAAGATGTTGGAAGCACAAAGACCTAACTTGTTTTGGTCTCCATGTGCAGTACAATGATTGATTTAATGTTTGAGGATATCAGTAAGATACCTAAATCCAAAGGAGCAATGCGAAAGGCAATACCTTTGAGTGGTTCAATTAAAACCGAATTGGTGTGCTGACCATAATGAGAACATACATCGGGAAGAAAGAATTGCATAGGTCCGCTCTCACTAGGTTTGCCACATCTTTCGTTACCTTAAGATTTATCCATGTGTTAAAACATAATTTCAAAAAAATATTTACTAGAGAAGAATAAATTTGTAGCCAATGGTATAAAGACCCGATTAACAAACATGTGATATCCACTATCTTGAATGACACTTTTTGGAGAAATGCCATGCTTTTAAATTGACTTGGCTACTTGTGAATGTCTCTAGGGTAGTTGATGATAAGCATAAATCAACTTTGGGTTATAGTTATGAGACACTGGATAGAGTTGAATATGCAATTACCTATATATTTAATGGGAATAAAGAACTCTCTGAGAAGGCATTTACGATTACTGATACAAGGTGAAATGATAAGTTGCATCAACCATTACATGTTGCGAGCCATCACTTAAATTTTAAATTCATTAGTTGCATCAATCATTACATATTGTGAGCCATTACTTAGATCCTAAATTCGTTAATGCCAATCTTGAAATTGAAACAATGTTATGAGATCATGATAGTATATACATGTCATGCAAAGTTGGTTCCTAATAAGGCTCTTTAAGACGAGATAAAAAATGTCACGGTATTAGGATGTTTATGGTGTTTCTGAAATAGATGAGTCTATCAGACAGAATACAAAAGCACCAACTAACTAACTAAAATTTTGACACATTTCCATTCTTTCCATTCTTAGTTTTAACTAAATAATAAAATAATATTTAAAATACATTATTTCCAGCTGATTGGTGGCGTTTCTTTAGGTCTTCTACCCCTAATTTGCAAAAAATTCGCAATTCACATTTCGGAGTCCTTAGCCTCTCTTGTATGCAACCCATTGTAAGCAAAATTAGAGTGGTTTTAGAAATGTAAATACTTAATTTTCTAATATAAATAATTTACAATCACTTTGTAATTTTAGTATTAAAATAAACTAATATCTTTGATTTTTATTTTTTTATTTTTGTTTTTTGTCCTTACAGCTTTGTAGCAAAAAGATACACTTATGGTTTTATGTCGATGTTGGTGAACAACACTTTTCTCTAACTTAAAAGTCTTATGATATTTAGAATATTAAGGTTTTTAAGTCGCTACTTGTATGTTGCTTTTCAACTTTGCCTTTATGCTACCAGAAAAATGGTATTAATATCTTTTACATGTCATAAAACATAACATACACATTATATTTGTAATTTGTGAGACACAATGCTCCAGATAC
>CAOJCQ013299652.1:0-13225 GCA_948356215.1 Stillingia texana | reverse complement strand
TTGCTTCTAGTTTGAGCTAGATAATTCATTTTAAATGCTGAGCTCAACTGTTTGAAGTTTGAGAGAGGTAGATCATGGAAAGAATCAAGGGCATCATCAGTTAATGTTCCTAGGAAAGCCTTGCATAATATCATGTCATCGTACCTCTGAATTTGAACTAGAATATATTTTTGATGAGATGTTTATTGAGATTCGATTTTCCTTTTTATTTTATCAATTAGATTTCTCTCCATTTCCTAGGCCAGGAAGATTGTTGAATCTCTTTGATGAACGGACTTTCCATATGATCATAATGTTTGGGTTTCTACAGATGGATGAGTCCATATTTTATGACCCATTCTTTGAACATTTCTTCTACTTTTTCTTCTTACGTTCGACCTTATCTTTTTTCCTTTTGATGATATTTCTTCTGAATTTTCTCCTCTAATATGGTGTGGCGTTCACATTCTTTAGAGGAAGAAGCAGAGTCAAATGGATTTTCCTTACCCTTTTTCCTTTTGTTTCTTGAGGAACTGTCACCATCATTATGTTTCTCAGACTTAAATTCCTTGAAGAGTTTTGACTTTAAGTCATTCTTGAGATCAATCATCAAAGGATAAGCTCCAAAGTTATTGGAGTTTCAACGACCGGATTTTTATGGCCCTTTTCGAATGTTGGAAGTAATGATGTTTCTGGTGTTCAATCATTCATATGATTGTCATCATCGACAAATAACCAGGTTCTTCTAAGTTGATGATGGGTGCTCCGCCTTCGGCCATGATAGCGCTATTAATGAAAGCACCAAGTGGAAGAGTGTAAAATGGTAAAGGCTTACTCATATGACTAAGGCGTACATACTATGTGTCCAATCGGATGGGTTCCGTATGGATGTGTTTGAAACATAACTACTTGCAAAAAGGTCAAAGCTTAATCTCGACATGTTTGGGAGTATCACTCCAATACTTAAGTCAGTTGGGAACTATGGAGGAAATATCTAGAGCTTAGGAGTGTAGAGATGAAATACATATTAGCTATTTAGAGTTGATAATGCATACCTTAGAATGAGTTAGATTTAACTATTTATAGACAAGGTTACATATTTCATATCAGAATCCTATTCTTATCGGAGTGAGGATTCATCTTTCTTTTAGGATTCAACTTCCTTATCCAGAAAGTATTCTTATCTAGAAAGAATATTCCCTTTGCTCCGGAATGTATCTGAGGACAGACTCAAAGCCCAAATGATATTATGATTAACTTTTCCTTATTAGGATAAATGTTGGTTAATTCCAGTATTATCAATAATAGATTCAGAAATATTAAGTTTAAAAAGATATAAACGTTTTTCTATTCAAAAAGCTCTATTAAAAATATTTTTTAAACCCACAATCAAAAGTTATCCATTTACTTCTCTTTTTTATTCTTCAAAAATAAAATAAAAGTTTTGCCAACTGCCCATTTGGATGGTCATTTGAGAAGCCAAAATGGCTTTTATCTGAAAAGTCACTTTTGGATATATTTAGCTAAATTTTTAGAAAAACTTTCAATTATCAAAAACTATTTTAAAAGAAGTCAGTATAATATGACTTTTCTAATAAATTATTCTAAGAAATCAAAAGTTAGTTTTCATAAATTTTCAATAGTAATAATATGAAAAATGTTAGTTTTATTGTGGATAAAATCATCTTAATATGGAAAAAATAATTAAATTAAATTTTTATCTTTAGTTAATTTTCTTTTTAGTCATATTTTTAAAATTTCATGTTTTATTTTAATATTTGTAAGTGGTAAATCAAAAATTATATTTGTGTTTCCAAAATGTTATTATATATTAGTTTCCAAACATAATATTAAAAGCCCTAATTTTTATTTCTCCATCTACTATTCAAAAGCCAAAGTAAAAATGATATGAAACAGGCTCTTATCCTAAACTGACTGCTAGATCTGACTGATGGATCAGATAAAGAGGATTCAAGTTTAAGTCATTTTGAATTCAAGTTTTTTGAATCTGGATCATCTTGGGTTTGGGTTGGATTGGGGTCAGCTCTCAGATTCACAGTCTCACATATAGACAGATTAAATTTAATCATGACTATGTAACCAAGTGTTCGATCAAATCGTCTGCTATATTTTTTAAGATTGTGTGTAAGCATGCATGCATCTGCATGTATGTAAAATATAGTGGTGGAACAACAAAAAATTTTGTTAGGGGGTGAGAATTTTTTTTTGTATCAAAAAAAATGATATAGAAAGGAAGGTATCCGTTGGATATCTACATAGGATTTTCGAACCAGAGGGAAGGTGGGGGATATCTATGTATATAGGTATATTATATATGTATGTATGTATGTATGTATGTATGTATGTATGTATGCATACATACATGCATGTGTATGTATATACATACGTAAGTAGGTATATTAAGTATGTGTGTATGTATGCATGGATGCATCTATGTGTATGTATGTGTGTATGAATGTTATGTATGTATGTATATTACGTATATGTGTACGAATGTATATTACGTATGCTATGTTATGTATATATGTATGATTTTAGTCATTCATGCAAGCATGTATGTACATATTTATGTATATTACGAATGCATTTATGTATGTATGTATATTACGTACATATGTATGTATGATATTGGGAGTACATGCATGCATGTATATATGTATGTATGTTTACATGTATGTGTGTTTATATGTATGTATATATATATGTATATGTATGTATGTATAGGTATGTTATATATGTATGTATGAATGGGTGTATATACATGTATGTATGTAGAAAATATCAGGTTAACGAGTCAAGTTCAGGTTCGGATTGAGTTAGATTCATCGGTTTATTTCGGTTTCGGTTCTACTGAGGTTTGGGTCAAAGTTTTTTAGGTTATTGTGGTATGATCCATTTGGGTTTCCTTTGAATCTGGGTCGGGTTTGTATATTATTTTTTAGACAGGTTCATCTTGAGTTTCAGGTTAGGTAAAAAGTTATCCGGTCTACCAACTACTATTAGTGTGCTTTATATTTTATTTTTCCTTCCACCTTTATTTTTTTGACCAAATAAAGAAATATCATTAAGCATAAATATCCTAATAAAGTGGGGTATAAGCTAACAAAGGGAAACGAGTCCCATACAACAAGACTAAGACATAGAACTAAAGACTCTCATTAAAGAGTGAAGGGCCATATTCACCAATCTTTTGACAAAAGCAAAGGAAAGATTTGGAATTGAACACAATAATGACTTGCAATAGACCTGACAGTTTTTTACATGATCCAAACTCATCCAAAAAATGTGATCCAAACATGATCAGAATCAGAGGAAAACTCGAATGGATCAAACAAAATAAACAAAAATTTTGATTCAAACCTAAATAATTCGCTTAAAACCCATCCCAAACTCAATTAGTTGACTTTATATTTTCTACATAAATGCATGTATATACAACCATTCATACATACATATATAACGTACCTATACGTACATACATACACAAACATATATACATACATACATATATACATGCATGTATGCATATCCACATACATACATACATACATACATACACACACACACACACACATACATACATACATACATACATACATACATACATACATACATACATACATGTATGTCCAATATACATATGTTGATGCAAAAATCCAGTTTAAAGAGACTAAACCCCCAGAACAATTCGAATATTAAAACGAGATTAAAAACTAACCCCCAATCTAGAACACCCTATATTGAACAAGTAACAAGATCATTCATAATATATTGATTAAAACAAAAAGAATCAGATTCAAACATGCATATAGGAGTACACTTTAACCTGAATTCTTGATGCAATGTCCATATCAAAATAATCCCTCAAATATCAAAGAAGAATTAAGAATTTTGTAAGAGAAAAATTTCATTGTAATGATGAAAATGAAATTTTGTTTACAAAAGGAAAAATATGATGCATATATAGTGGCAACTTAACCTAAACTAAAAAGGAATTAAAAATAACTTAATTTTTCCCTATGGGACCTAATACTCATCCGTGTGTCCTAGATATAAGTTCGAGTGGTCTTGACGCATCAAAATTTACTGCGCTTGACACACGCCCATGTCCTTGATCGCACACGCCCGTGTCTAAAAGAGACATACTCGTGTGTTTTGGCAGATTCAGTCCAGTAACTTCTTTTGAATTCTGTTGAACCACACATGTCTATATCCATAGTAGACACGTCCGTGTCAGGTCTCATTCACCAAACACTCACATTTTAGGCATTAAACTCAATTCTCCTCTCCTAATATCCACCAAAATGGGTTTTTTTGAATCCTAGTATTCAAAATAGCTAGATTCAACTTTGAATTATGTCTAAACTACCTAAAAATAAATAAATGATCTAAAATATTGTCAAGCATCAACAATCAAGAAAAGTTAAACAATTCAAGGAAGTACTAAGTTTAAATCTTCAATGTCTAAACAATCTTGACCTTGCACCACCTCAATATATCTTCTCATAAATCCTTGATGCGCTTCTTTGATTTTCTTGGATCTCAGTCTTGTAACCGGTCCTTCGAGCAATGCAAATTCATCATGAATGTTGTTGATTATGCTCATATCGTACATACATACATAACATAACATACATGCATACATATATACATGAATGCATGAATGTATATATGGCAAATTCATTCTTATATCCCCAGACTTTATATGATTTATCTATTAGGTTATTATTCTTTTATTTTGTTTCATCGAGTTTTTATTTTTTATTATTCATTTTATTAGGTCTGAATTTAACCTATACTCTGATACCAAATGATGTGGAAACCCAGTCTAAAGAGACTAAACCCCCTGAATATATTAAAATAAGATTAAGAACCAACCCTTGATCTAAATTACCTTATATTGAACAAACAATAAGAACAATCATAAAAGATTGATTAAAACAAAAGGAACCATAATCAAACATGCATATAGAAATGCATACCTTAACCTAAATTCTTGATGTAATGTCAATATCAAGATAATCTCTCAAATGTCAAAGAAAAATTAAGAATTTTGCAAGAGTAAATTTTAATTGTATTAATGATAATTAAAATATAATTACAAAGGAAAAATATTATGCTTATATAGTTGCAACTTAACCTAACATAAAAAAGAATTAAAAACCTAATTCTAACTTAATTTATTTTCCTCTACGACCTGACACACACTCATATATTCTAGACACACACCTGTGCAGCCTTGACATGAGTGAAATTCATTACGCTCGATACATGCCCGTGTCCTTGACCATACACTCCTATGTCTAAAAGAGACACACTCGTGTCTTTTGGTAGATTCAGTCCAGCAACCTCCTTTGAATTTCCTTAAACCATACCCAAAACTCACATTTTAGCCCTTAACTTTAATTCTTTTCTCCTAATATCCACCAAAACAGGTTATTTTGAACTTGACTATTTAGAATAACTAGATTTAATCTCGATCTATGTATAAACTACCTAAAAATAAATAAGTAACCTAAAATGTTGCCAAGCATCAAAAATCAAGAAAAGTTTAAACAATTAAAGAAAGTACTAAGTTTGAATCTTTAACATCCGAATGATTTTGACCTTGTAATATCTCAACATATCTCCTCATAATTGCTTGAAGCGTTCCTTTGAACTTGTTGGATCTCAGCCTTGTAATTGATCCTCGGGCAGTGTAAGCTCATCATGAGTGTTATTGGTTGTGCTCATATCACCCCCTCCCCCTTCAAAAGGATTCATCCTTGAATCTGAATCAAAGTCAAAAGGAGATAATCAGAAACACTAAAAGTCACACTAACACCATACTCACTCGGTATAGCGAACTTGTATGCATGACCATTGATTCATTCCAATAATAGGAATGGACCATCTCCATGTGTATCTAATTTTGATTTCCTGTGGTTAGGAAACCATTCTTGTTGCATATGAACCCAAAACCAATCACCCGGTTCAAAAATGACAGCTTTACAACCCTTATTGGTCTGTCTTGCATAAATTCTACTACGTTTCTCAATATGTTCACGTGCCTTCGTTCATATCGATTTAAACATTTTAGCCTTTGCTTTTCCATCTAGGTTAGTTAACGCATTCAAAGGTAAAGACATTAAATCTAAAACAGTTGATGGATTAAAACCATACATAATTTGAAAAGGAGATAAATCTGTAAAAGTATGTATGGCATGATTATATGCAAACTCAACATATGGTAAAAATTCTTTCCAAGTTCTCAAATTCTTACCTATAATAGCACACAACATAGTTCCTAATTTCCTATTGATGATCTCAGTTTTGCCATTAGTTTGGGGATGATAAGTAGTGGAATAAAGTAATTTAGTACCTAATTTTCCCCATAGAACACGTCAGAAATGGCTAAGGAACTTAAGTGTCCAGATATGAAACTATGGTCCTAGGTCTACCATGCAATCGAACCACCTCTCTAAAGAATAAATCAACAATGTTTGTTGCATCATCGGGTTTATAGCACGCAATAAAATGCACCATCTTACTAAATCTATCAATAACAAAAAACACACTATCTCCACCCAGATTAGTCCTAGGAAGACCAATAATAAAATCAATACTAGTGTCAGTCCATGGTTCCGTAGGAATAGGCAAATGGAGTATAAAGCCCAAGCGAGAAAGTGTTAGATTTAACTTGTTTACACACGATTCATTGGGCACACACTTTTTTTACCGATTTACATATGTGAGGCCAATAAAAATGTTCATTTAACATGTCTAATATCTTTTGCATGCCAAAGTGCCCCATTAATCCCCCAAGATGTGATTCTTTAACAAGTAATACACGTATGGAATATCTAGGTATGTATCATCATTTCCCCTAAAAAGAAACCCATCATTTGAAAGTGAAACTTATTAAGGGCACCATGTTCACATGCCTTAAACACATCAGCAAATTCAGAATCATTGGCATACAAAATCGTTCAAATGCTCAAATACTAGTAACTTAAAACTAAGCATGGATATCAAAGCGTACCTTCTTGAAAGTGCATCAGCTACCACATTTTCCTTACCTTGCTTATATTTGATCACATATGGAAAGGCATCTAAATACTCTACCCATGTTGCATGCCTCCTATTCAGCTTACCTTTCCCCTTCAAATACCAAAGTGATTGATGATCACTATGTATAACAAATTCATCAGGTAGCAAGTAGTGTTCCCACACTTCCAAAGCTCGAATCAAGGCATATAGCTCCTTATCATAGGTAGAATAATTCAACAATGCTTCATTTAGATCATAGGTAATCTCATCAACATATTTACCTATGGAAAAAGGAATGCTAACATGCCTATTCACCTTTACCTCCTCAGAATCACTCAACTACTGTAACTTATATGGGAAAAGGATGCTTTTCAGTTTTTGAGTTTGATTTTCTCAACAAGGTACTAGCACAATTAACACAACTACCCCTATCAATGATCATGCTATAAACTTTCCCACCTATTAGGCATCTAATGTGGAATATGTTTTCTCACCATTCTAAACCTTTCTCCTTTATATTTAAGTTCAATGCAATATAATTAAGGATTTACCATAAATAGGATACTCTAAATTTTGCTCATCTACATCAGAACAATCTTTTAAAGGTAACATTTGACTATTAGATTCAAGATTCAATTAAGAGACTATCTCATCTCTCCTAATAATCATGACTTTCTTATTAACACATTCATTGGTATAATGCCCATGCCCTTGCATTTAAAGCACTGAATCTCTCTAGTCCTATTAGATTTAGGGGCTGTTTTAGATTTACCTTGACTATTAGAAGTGTATATAGAAGGGAATGTACCTTTTTGAGATGGAGATTTCTCGAACTTTGTTGGGGCAGCCTTATTGCTCCATTTCAAACCCCATTTTGAATTTGAATTTTAAGTTGACTTATTGGTTGTCCACTTTTGCCTTTGTCGCTTCTCCACCTTAATGGCTATATTCACAAGATCCTTAGGTTCAGCATATGGATACAACTCTACCACATCGGCAATATTTCTGTTTAGTCCTTCCAAGAACTAAGCCATAGTCCAATCTTCATCCTCTTTAAGACTCATCTTGATCATAAGCGTTTCCATCTCATTACTATACTCATCAATCGATTTAGACCCTTGGGTAACTATTTGTAATTAGTGTTGTACCTCTCTATAATAGTAAGTAGGAACATATTTCTTCCTTAACACTCATTTCATCTCTTTCCACGTGGTATTGGGCAACTCACGAGCTCTCCTTTTTGTCCTGCCAAGCTCATTGCTCCAAATTAATGCATAACCAGAATATTTAACAGCAACAAGTTGTACCTTTTTCTCTTCAAAATAGTTGGTGACAATTGAAGA
This sequence comes from Stillingia texana, assembly GCA_948356215.1. NCBI lineage: Eukaryota > Viridiplantae > Streptophyta > Magnoliopsida > Malpighiales > Euphorbiaceae > Stillingia > Stillingia texana. The sequence continues at coordinate 4,853 of CAOJCQ013299652.1, read as the reverse complement.
TCATCTCAACTGTTAGCTCCCACTCTAGGAACGCACCAACATCATTTTTACCACTAAAAGGTGGCATTTTCACTTTGATGGAACTGAGGCTATTATCCACTTGAGGACTTGTTTATCCATACCTCCTTGCTCGATTCATTGTAGATTGAGCATCATCATCATCCTCATAATTACCCTCAACTCGAACGGGCCTACTTTTAGAACCACTTGTAATATTATCTATTCTTTTATTGAGTTTGAAAATCTCACTTATAATAGACTTATACATCACATTAACATCCATTGGAGGCCTATCTACCTCATCATGCTCTTGATAACTCATTGTAAAAGAAACAAAAAACTTGCACTCAACTCACTTGTGTTTTTTGTCAAGACACTCACTTAATATATTAAGATTACACTTCGAAACACAAGCTCCAGAAATGCAAAACTAAGCACAATGAAATAAAAAAAATGAGAAAAGAAACATCCCTAACAAGAAATTAGCAAAAGATGCAATTCTAGAGGCAATTTCACCAAAAATAACAAAAGATGTAATTAGCATGCAAAGAAGAAAATTCGTGCATTATATTAGACATTGATGCTCAACAATGTCAATATGTCAAACTTAGCATAGAAGAGTCCAAAAATTAGATTTGACACCAAATAGACAAACTAAGAGCAAAATAACAAATAAGACGGATGTGCTTAAACATGAAACTTTTCTAGCATACAAACTAGATAAAGCTAAAATAATGTTGACACAACAAAAAAAACAAAGAAAGCGAAGGAAAATTATGGATAACCCAATAACATCAGAATATACGCAGATTAGTTCAATCAACTTAGTAATATTAGAATATGCTTTTATTTCAATTTTAAAAAGATTAGGAAAATAATTTTCAATTTTTCGGTTAGAACCCAATTCTTGTAAATAGAAACTGATTTGAGATTCAACAATAATTTCTTTCTCTTTTTTTATAACAATGTAATCAGCTACTTGCTAGAACAGAAGATTTAATTTAGAACATTAAATTAAAAAGGATAGTTAAATAAACCCTTAACCTATTGTCTGATATCAAATGATGTGGAAATCCAGTCTAAAGATACAACCCTTTGAGCAATTCAGATATTAAAATAGGATTAAGAAGCAATCCCCAATCTAGAACACCCTATATCGAAAAAGTAACTAGAACATTCATAATAAATTAATTAAAATAAAAAGAATCAGATTCAAACATGAACATAAAAATACATACCCTAATCTAAATTCCTGATGCAATTTCGATATCTAGGTCACCTTTCAAATATCAAAGTTTTAAGAATTTTGCAAGAGAAAATATTTTAATTGTATTAATGATAATGAAAATCTGATTACAAAAGGAAAAATATGATGCTTATATAGTGACAACTTAACCTAACCTAAAAAAAATTAAAAACCTAATTCTAACTTAATTTTTTCCCTCTGCGACCTGACACACGCCCATGTGTCCTAGACATAAGTCCGTGTGGCCTTGACATTATGAAATTTACTACGCTTGACACACGTCCATATCTCTAGGGACATGCTCATGTCTAAAAGAGACACGTCCATGTATTTTGGTAGATTTAGTCCATCAATTTTCTTTGATTTTCGTTGAACCACACACACACCTATGCCTATAGGAGATATGCCCGTCTGAGGTACCATATGCCCAAAACTCGCATTTTAGCCCTTAAAATCAATTCTTTTCTTCTAATATCCACTAAAATGGGTTATTTTTAATCCGACCATAATAGCTAGAATCAACCTCGACCTATGTCTAAACTACCTAAAATTAAATAAATAACCTAAAATGTTGTCAAGCATAAAAAAACCAAGAAAAGTTTAAACAATTAGAGAAAGTACTAAGTTTGAATCTTCAACATCCGAATGATCTTGATCTTGCAACGCCTTAACAAATCTCCTCATATATCCTTGAAGCGCTCCTTTGAACTTTATGGATCTCAGTCTCATAATCGGTCCTTCGAGCAGTGCAAACTCATTATGAGTGTTGTTGGTTGTGCTCATATCATACATACATACATAACATAGCATACATGCATGCATATATGGCAAAAATCATTCTTAGGTCCCTAAACTATATAGGATTTAGTTATTAGGTCCTTATCCTTTTATTTTATTTCATTAAGTCCTTAATTTTTATTATTCATTTTATTAGGTCTAAATTTAACAAAAATGTGTATAGTATCATAATATGTTATTACTAAATTAAAATAAGCACTTTTATAAAAATTAATTCCAGTTGCACTTAACGGCGCATGAACAATAAGTGCATTATCTGGGCTAAATTTAGACGGTGTTAATTCCTGAATTAAAATAAGCATTTGTATTAAAATTTATCCTAGTTACACTTAATGGCGCGTGAATAATAAGTGCATTATCTGGGTTAAATTTGGACCTAATAAAATGAACAATAAAAACTTAAGGACTTAATGAAATGAAATAAAAGAATATAGACCTGATAGAACAAATAATAAAAACTTAGATACCTAATGAAAAAAAACACAAGAATAAGGACCTGATAGATATATCCTATAAAGTCCGAGGAACTGAGAATATATTTTGCTTACATGCATACGCTCATACATAACATGTGTTCATACTTACATATGCACATGTATGTATAAATATATAAAATTTTGAAAATATCAGCAGACGGTTGGATCAAGTATTTGGTTACATGATCATGATTAAATTTGATCAGTTTTATCTATGAAATCATGACCCGAAATCTAAACCTAAAGTGATCCGATTCTGCATCCACCCTAAGCCATCTGTCAGATCTACTTGCAATCCATAATTAAGGAACCCAAATCTGAACACAAAGGTAAAGATGAACATAGAGACTGGATTAACCGTAGATAATCGTATTCCATATTGGATGAGGGAGGTTGATGGACCTTAAGCCAACTTTAAGCTTCTCAAAATCCCATATACTCCACCACAAAGGGATAAAAAACTCCATGGAAAGGGCGGCAATCTGTGGTGATGAATTTACCAGTGAAATCACGAACAACAAAAGCTACAACTGTCTTTTCCTTCCACCTTGGTGGTTAATTTTTGTTAAAATAAACATGTTTGTTTATTAATTTTTTTTATTGTAGTCCAATTTTTCTCTTTTCTCTTTTTTTAAATAATAGTCCAATTTTTCTTATTAATATATTTTTTTATTTATTAACCAATAAATAGTGTCATTTATTAGTTTCTTTATATGTCCTTAATCAATACAAATGACATTTACAAGTTTAATTATATTCACCCATCTTAAATGAATGAAAACACTTTTTTTCCATTTCCCCACCAATTCTTTAAAAATATGATTTATTAATTTACTCTTATTTAATTTAATGTTTATGGTTATCAATACCAAATACCATTTCATATTTTTTACATATATCTCTAATAAAATAGATAAATTAATAAAAATAAAAGTAAAGTATATGATATTAAAAAATTACTCACATGTTCTTAATTTGTGATAAATTAAGAGTTTCCAGCATTAACTAATTTGTTTAGCATGTTTGAAGTGGACTTTTTATTTTTAGTTCCAAAGGACATGTACTTTACTTGTTAAAAGCAAAAATAAAAGAAAAGGAGAAATTACATGATATTAATTTTTTTTCGTTTTATTTTGAAAATATAATTTGTAGTGATTGGTATTTCAGTGGGTATATTGATAATACCCAATTCGAGAATCCATATCTATGATCTTGGTAGATCATATAACAATTATATACTTAAATATAAAATTGTTGTATTAGATAATTTATTAAAAGGTTATACTTTTTTATAAGATCTCTTAAGGGATATGATATTACATTTTTTTAGACCTAAAAATTTTTTAATTGATTTAAAAATTCGATCTGAATCCTCCTAATAAATACGATTCAAACTCAACCCAAACTCGAATGGATCAGATTTTAATAACTCGAGAAATTTTAACCCGAACCCGAACCTGAATAACCCATCCGAAATGATCCGAAATATTATATGATCCAATCCAGACCCAAACCCAATCCATTAACCCGATATTTTTCTACATATATACATGTGTATACACCCATTCATATATACATATACAACATACCTATTCATACAAACATATATACACATACATACATACATACATACATACATACATACATACATACATACATGCATGCATGCATACATACATACATACATACATACAAAAAACACGTACATGCAAACACACATACATATACATATATGCATTATTAACATCATACATACATATAATGAAGCGCCCTTACACCATTTATACTATATGTATAAGGTATAATACCTATATGCTCTGATACCAAACAATGTGTAGTGTCCTACATCATTTATACGTATAGCTCTGATACCAACTTAAACTGTAGCGCCCTTACCCCATTTATACTATATATGTATAAGTTATAATATACCTATACGCTCTGATACCACTCCATAAGTAAAGACGCCACATATGATGACTACCTAGCCATACCCATATAATGTATGCCATCCATCATGTACAGTACACGGTACGACCAGGATGCCACCATGTCACCGATACATCATCATGTATTTCTCATTTGTCCTTATTCATGTTTATACATTTATGCCGAAGCGATTTATCTTTTCATCAATCATAATACGTTCATACACAGCGGAAGTCTTTTATTCATACATATATTCGTTCATGTCACAGCGGAAGTCTCAATACGTGAATAAACTCATTTTAATATGATTAAAATCATATTCATTCATCATCATTTATAAGCTATATAAGCCTAATACATATGTTTATCATTACATCGTTTTAACATTTCACACACCCACTCTA
>CAOJCQ013292130.1:0-10134 GCA_948356215.1 Stillingia texana | reverse complement strand
GGTATTTCTGAAAGTTTCTCCATGGAAATGAGTTTTACGATTCAGGAAGAAAGGTAAGCTGAGTCCGAGATTCATTGGTTCTTATGAGATTTTACAGAAGATTGGGCCAGTTGCAAATCGGTTAGCTTTGCCACCAGCATTGTCTAAACTTCATGATATGTTTCATGTGTCGATGTTACAGAGATATTGATCGGATAAATCACATGTATTACCAGTGCAAGAGATTGAGGTTCAACCTGATTTCTTATACGATGAGTATCCGATACAGATCATGGCACGAGAAGTTAAGCAACTCCGTAATAAACAGGTTCCGTTAGTCAAAGTGTTATGGCAACACCATGTTGTTGAAGAAGTGACTTGGAAACTGAAAACGACAATCAGAGAACAATATCCTCAGTTGTTTACAGGTAAATTTCGAGGATGAAATTTTATTTAAGGGGAAAGAATTTGTAGTGACCCTAAATACACCCTAGTCATATTATACGGATATAAATACATATAATAATTGAATTTGGGTTTAATTAGGGGATAAAATTGAAGTAAAATTAAAGTTGGAATTCAATTGAAAATAGAAAGGACCTAATTGAACAAATTAGAAAGAATTGTGGCAAATTTGTAAAATGAGATTTTTAATATTATATTAATATAATATTACATGCATTTGGATGCAAGGGAGAATGTAAAGTGGCCAATTTGGACACCTTTGTGTCGGCCACCTACGTGGTATAAAAACCATGGTTTTGACTTAGGTTGCTTCATTTCTTCATTTGATCTCTCTCTACATATTGACAACTTCTTTCTCTAAAATCCTCTCAATGTGTTCTTATTTTCTTTGATGTTTCGGACCAATAATTAGAGCAAGAGAAGTGAATATTCAAAGAAAATAACAAGTGTTTCAAGAGTTTATATCAATTGAACCAAGTTAAAGGTAAGTAGTTTGAGTTAGGTTTCAAGGTAGTTTTTGATGGTTTTGGACAGAATTGGTAACCTAAGATGGTAATCTGGTTTGTGTAAAAAATAAGCAAAGAAAAGAGAAGGAAAAGTGTTGAAGTGAATCTTGAGAAAAGAGTGAAGGAGAATCAAGATTTAAAGTACGGATAATCACTTATAGAAAATAGGGTTAATCTTGTGTATTGATGTATTTCTGTGCTTATGATGATTGTTAGATGTCTTGTGGTAGGTTGTGTGTGACAGGTAATAGAAGAAGATTGCATGTGATATGAGTTTGAGTTATGAATTTGGGGTTATGTTTAATGGATAGGGTAAATGAAACACGTCACAGAAAAATGGACATAACTGGAGTTATACTGCTCTGTTTGAGTTGGTTTTTACCAATTCAGAAAGCTAAGATACATGGTTACATATGTTTAGTTTGGACTTTTGGTTGGTTTGGTCGTTTTCATGATGAAAATATGGTTACAAGTTGAATCTCGAAAATGTACCAAATTGGGCCAAATGACCTATTCATAATGATTTGGTCATAATTTCCTCTAGAAAAGTCCAATTAAGATGTAACAAAAACCTATGGATCCATGATTCAAAGATGAATAAATTTGTATTAAAAAGATTGGGAAAGAATTGGGTTAAAGGGGTGAAAACTGGGCTGGACAGTAAGGTTGTAGAAATGGTCATTTTTGCTGGAAATGGCCTAGACACGGGCGTGTCTTAGTAGGCATGGGCGTGTCCCACTGAAGGAAGAGCTTACTGCCCGATTTTGCACATTTGGACACGGGAGTGTGATGCAAGGACACGGGCATGTGATCATAAACACGGGCGTGCCCTTCATCAACACGGGCGTGTGTGGCGGCATAAAAGCTTGCTGCCTGATTTTGGTATTTGAGACACGAGGGTGTAACAAGGAGGCACGGGCGTGTGACCTCTAAGAATGAACAAAACATGTATTTTCAATATTGAATGAATGTGGAATTGCTTGTGTATTCTTAAAGGCATATGGATGATACAAAATGATGCATAAAGGTATGTGGAGACATGTGAACATGTGTGTTTGACTATAATAACATGTAAAGACATATAAAGTGAGAAGTATGCTTGATAATGAGTTATAAAATGAGCATGTATATGAAAGAAAGGTATGGGATGGAAGTATGTGTGAATGAGAAATATGAAACAGTGTGTATATACAAGTGTGATTATGAAAAGAGAGTGGTATATATGATATGAGAATGTGAATCTAATAAATGTATAAAATGGAAAGCATATTTCTATACCTATAGTGGATGATAGACATGTCTAGAGGGAGCGCAACTGCTATAGTGTTACTACCTTCGGGTAAGATGTGGAAATACTACATTCGGGTAGGATATGAAAAGTGAATAGAAAGATGGAAAAAGGAAAAGTGACTATGAAAAGATGGAATGTGATAATGAGGAAATGTGGAAAAGGAAATGTGTAAATGATATGAAATGTGACGGATATGGATATGATTACCTTCGGGTAAAAGAAATGGCCCGCTATCCACTATATGTTTAATAGAATGTGTGAAAGTACATAATGTATAAAAGAGTGTAAATATATGTTTATAAGTGTGTGTTTATATATATACGTTAAGCATGTGAAAGTGAATATGAAACAAAGGCATGAAATATGAAAGTGTGTGAATTAAAGAAAGTGTATATGTGTGTTCATTGAATGTGATTGATGTTATGGAATGCTTTATTTGCTATATGTGATTATTCCACTAAGCGTTATCGCTTAGCACATGTTTTCAATCCGTGTAGGTTCCGAGGCTAATAACCGATCGAGATCGGAGCCCACTGCAGGTCCTAGCCAACGTACCTGAAGAAACTGGTTAATGTATAATGTTTTTGGTGTGATATGTAAACGAATGTAAATATGTAAACAAAAACATAAGTATATTTCGGGTATGTAAATATGTGTAGAAATGGGTTTTGAAATGAAAAGGGAATAGTACAGTTTGAAATTGATATATAAATTCCGCTGCATGTTTAATAACAGAAATAACGATAGGTCTCACAACGTTACGTCACAACGCGTTACGGACACATGAAATGTCCGTGATACGTTGAGGCGTCGTGGCTGTGACATTCCATACAAACTCTGATATACCGTATGTATATGGGATGTGAACGGGGTGCCACAAGAGGCACGCCTGTGTGAGTTCTAAAATGTCAAAAATTCATGATTTTTGTCTAAAAACCTATCTAACTTTCACCGAAACAGGTTATCTTGAATTTGATTATTCAAAATAACTAGATTCAATCTCATGGAAAATTTACCAAAACTAGGCAGATAGATAGACTCCTTTCCCATTAAAAAGGAAGGCCTAAGTTTAAGCTACCTAAAAATATATAAAATTCTAAAAATTTGTCAAACATCATAAATTAAAATAAATAAATAAATAATAATTATAAAATTAAATTTATTGAAAAATATCTTCACGAATTTAAAGAAAGTTAATCCACCTTATTCATATCACATATGCTAGTAGTTGATAAGAATATGAATCCTATTCTATTTGGTTTATTCCAAATGTACTTGATTCGTGTCATAAAAATGATATATGTGTACCATATGAAAAGTTAAGGGATACATTTAGATAAAACAAAGGGCAAATTACAAATTTAGGTTTCACCTTAGCGTACCATTATATATTAGTACCCAACCTAAAAAAATCTTGCAAAATCTGCATCCAACCAATATGACCAATTACAAAGTGGAACTCCGTCCATTATTTAAAAGAGATGGAATGCACGTAAAGGGCCCCACTAAAATGACACATCATTACCTTTTGACGCGTTACTCTCATTTAGTCATTTTCTCTCTCTTTTTCAGTCAAAATTTATGAGAATCACATTTGTTACACAACAAGCCTAACAAAACAAATCATCTTAACAAAACAAGTCATCTTTCAGGAGCTGATTGCTGTAAAATAGACATGAAAAAATTCAAGATATTAACGTAACAAGTAAACCATTATCTTAAAGAGACATGTGAATCATAACATAATCCGAAATGATAATAATCATTTCAACACTTTCTCCAAACAGTAGTTAACCAAAGAGGTAAGTGTTATGCATGTCTCTACCACATTACCTGGGTATGCATAATCATTAGCTCAATAATAATTTCTAAAAGTTTAATGCATAATTTATCTCTTAAATTTATTCATTTTATTAGATTACACTCTTAAATTTAATCAAAATTTATTTTAACATTTAAAATTAAGTTTTCTGTAACAAACTTAACACATATTTGATCGGTTAACGATAACTTTAAAACACGTGAGTTTTAATTACCCTTAAGACGTATGAAATTATCCCCCTTAATCAATCCTGATAAAACTGAATTCTCTCTTTCATTTTCTCTCCCTTCAATCAATCCTCCTCTTTCTCCTCTCTCTTAATCTTTTCTTCATTTTTCCTCTCTTTCTTTCATTTTCTTTCATGGTATCCCCCATTTTGCTTTAATTTAGCTTTAATTAATATCCCTCCAAATTCATTTCTCACCCAATACATGATGAGAGAGGGAGAGACAGAGGGACTGTAAAAACATTACTTTAATTTAAAAACCATGATTTGGGCAAAGCCAAAATATTTTACACCCATCTTATTCGTAATTGATTTCTCTTTTTCTTTTTTCTTTTATTGATTACCAAACAAAAATTTCATCTTCTCTCTTCTGTACTTCTCTTCGTTCCCTTTTGTATCCTTCACATAAATAAGCATGCTAAATCTTTATGAAAGAACTAAAAAATAAAGAGAAGAAAGAAAACCCAAATATAAGCAAAAATGGAGTTTTGGAGCAAAAGAATAAGAATCAAGAATATTCTTGAAAGATTTACGCTTAGAAAAAGCAAGAAATCTAGAAAAAACTAAAAGAAAGTGATGAGAGAGAGGGATGGTAAAAAGCTGTTATTTCTGATTAGTGACAACTGTCAATTTTTAATCCGTTAGTCTTAACATGTACACATTATGCGTGTATTTTACATGAATAAATTTATAAGGTAAATTATATATTAAACCATTTCTAAAACATAATTTTAATAGCATCTTAAACAAAATACTAACCTTAAAAATTTAACATGTTATTGTCATAAAAAAGCTAAATCACTATCATTTTTGTAATTTTACTTTTATCTTGATTTTGCTTTAACTTGAGGGCTGGTTAGATGAAATTCTTTTTGGAGCTTGTATCAAGTACCTAGAACTTCTTCTTGATGAAGCATTTGATTTGAGACTATGAAAGTATGCTGAGGGAAAGTAAATTAGCAGCCCTTTTTGCATTATTTGCTGGCTGATATGGTGTGTACAGTCTCTGAAAGGCACAAATTGAATCGGCTCTGATTGGGGGTGTCCTTGATTTGCTCAATAATAGTTGATGGTTAGTCCAATTTTGGCCATTTGAAGGACCATATGGCACCTATGTTACAAGTATATGCATAAATAACAATAGTTAAAATAAATAATAAACAAAATAAGTAAATCTCACCTCAATAAAGTAACATGAATTAAATGCAGCATCATTTCCCTCATTATTAGCTTCAAAACCAGCAGCATCAACATTACCAACACCAACCATTCAACATTGGTAGCGACAACATTCCCCAAATCATGTTGACTCTCAATTTCATCAACAACATTAGCACTTGTTGATGCCTTTTGGTACTCTGTATACACAATCAATAGAAAAAACATATTTATTCGACAATCAGTTCAAATAGTTAGAATCCTTTTCTTCTTCTTCATTTGATTTGCACTATAATCTGGTCTGCAAAGTCCTTTTGTTGTGTCCTGGTGTCCCACACTTCCCACATTTCATGACTAAGCCACGTTTGCTTAGTTTGTATGAATTTTGCGGCTCATCAGGCTCTCTTATCCTTTTTTTTTTCTTTTTTTTTTTTTTGTCTTACCTAGTTGTCTTTTCTCATTAGGTGGCAGAGGATCGTCATATCCACCGTCAAGCCATAATTCCTGACCATTCATTGATTAATAAGAATACTCTTGCAAGTTTGTGGACCTACGAAAAAATGGATGAACATATTCTTCTGGCATCTTGTCATATAAAAGATTGCAGAAACCGCATGTCCGCAAGCAATACCAAACACATCCCACCTATACTTAGACCATAAGGAGTTTATGGATATATTTGGTTAAAAAAAGACTTTAAGGATATAATTATATAAAAAATAGTTTAAAGGTAAATTAGAGGTTGTCTTAATAATTGAATATAAAATTGTTTTTTATCCTTTAATAATTCGAAATGGATAAAATATATTAGGATAGTTATAAAAACAACTCCAACCCATAACACACATATAACCCTTTATTTGTAGGAGTATTTCCATTCCAATGATTTGATACGCCACACATTAATTCATTATATTAAAGACGTCTTTTGATCCAATGATTTTAGAGAATCATACATCTGGTGCGTGATACACTAGATGAATACTCATGTAAATTAAGCAACCTATAAAAGCACAATAGTATAAAAATGTACATTTTTCAATAAATACTAAATTATATCTTCTTATTGAGAAGTAAAACATATATTATGATAAAAACATTTGAAAAATTCAATTTCATGCATATTGTTCTCATACTCACTATATAATAAATAACCAGTATTTCAAAAAATAAATCACAAATGAGAATAAAATGAGATATTATACTCCAAATGAAAATGAAATGGAGAATTATTCTCATAAAATGATTGAACTTCTCCGTAAATATTCAATACATAAAGTTGTGATTTCTTCCATTTATTTTTTGCCATATATTGAGATTATCATTCAGCACAGAAAAAAAAAATGTAATTCTTCCAATTGTAATTTTCAAAACTTTGTATCTCACTCATCTTTCTCTTTCATAGAGAAATATACAGTTCTTATGATTAATATGTTCAGATTCCTAAGCTTACTTCATACAAACAAGTTGTGAAGCATCATGGATGGATGGAGGCCATGAATAAAGAGTTGAAGGCTCTTGAAGATAATAACAATATCAGAAGGAAAGAAAGCTATTGGTGCTAAGTGGGTGTTTAAAGCAAAAATTCATGCAGATGGTACTATTTACGTAAATGGTACTTTTGAGAGACTAAAAGCCATATTAGTTGCAAAAGACTACAATCAAACATAAGGAGCAGATTAATATGACAATTTTTCTCCAGTTGCTAAACTAATAACTGTTAGAATTTTACTTGCCTTGGTTACTCAAAATAACTGGTGCATTCATTAATTGGACAATAACAATGTCTTTTTTGCATGGATACCTGAAGGACAAAGTATATTTGGTGCCACCAAAAGGTTATGTCAAAGTGGGACCTAATCAAGTATGTAAACTAACTACCCTATATGGTTTGAAGCAGGCTTTTAATGAGTGAAAACAATGAATTTATTACAAAGTTGAGTTGTGGGTTTCAATAGTCTTAGAATGATTTTTGCTTGTCTAAAATGGCTGATGATAGAGATTTTTTAACGTTGAATGTATATATTGATGATGCATTAATGGCTGGAACTTCAGAAGAGATATTATTGCAGTAAAATCTTATTTTGATGCTGAATATATCAACAAATATCTTCGCTATGCCAAGCATTTTCTTTGGATTGAAATAACTACATCACATGCTAGCACTATTATCTCTCAAAGAAAGTATACTTCTAACTAGGGATGATCATATTAGCAAAGAAATTAATCATCCATTCTCACATAACTCAATTAGTTTAATTTATTTTAAAATTTTAGATAATTATTTATACGAAAGATATGATAAAAAAAGAAATATAATTTTGCTGTTATATTCACATATAATTAACATAAAAATAGATATATAAATAGAAAAATGTGTATGCATCGATCAGTTTGGTTAATCACTGATTTTTCAAAATACTAACAATAAATGACCAATCAATAATGGTTAATCTAAAATCGATTAATCATGAAAAAAAATGGTTAAATCTGGTACATGAGATGTAAGGGTTGTTTTTGTGAAGCCTGCAAAAACACAATTACCAAAAAAAAATTTAAATTTCAAGAAGATTCCAAACAAATGGTCGAACATGAGATGTATAGCTTGTGGGGAGGTTCTTATATTTGAACATGACAAGGCCAGATCTCACTTGCATTGTTCAACAATTGAATCAACATGTGGCAACTCTTTCTGATATTCATTGGGATGCAACCACTCATGTGATGGGATTAAAATCTGGTACAATTTCTTAGGCAGTTTTCTGGTACAATTTCATAGGGAAGTTTCTATAAGGTGGATATTTCAGTTGAGATTCACACCTATTATGATAGTGATTGGGCCTTTTTGTCCCATATTAAGAAATTCCTTAACAGATTACTGCGTGTTAATAGGGAGTTCTTTGATTTCTTGGAGGACAAAGGAGCAAAACACTATATATAGGTCATCTTTTGAAGTTGAATATAGGAGTATGAGTTCTACATTGTGTGAGCTAACATGGAATTCTCATTTGCTGAGAGATTTCAAAGTTCAAGTGTGAATTTGGTGTGACAACATTTATGCTCTTCATATTATAATAAAGCCAATGTTTTATGAAAGGACAAAATCAAGATTGACATGATATTGTGAGAAACATATTCAAATAGGGTTTCATGAATCTCTTCATGTGAGGACTTACCTTTATTTGGCAAATATCTTCACCTAGTCACTTTCACATCTATGGTTTACCACAATCAGCTGCAAGTTTGGTTCTATCTCTCATCCTTTCCCAAGTTGAGGGGAGGATGTACAAACTATTTATTCATGCATTTAAGCTTAGTAGGCTTACTAAGCTGTTGTACATACTAGTGCAGCAGATTAGTTGAGTTAGGTAGATTAGACACATGTATTAGTCTTGATAGAGGTTTGTTAATAGTCAGTTACAGTGTCTAGTATAAAAAAATGGTTGTACAGAGCAATTATTAATTAAATATACACATAATTTTTTTCAATCTTCTTGATTGTTCCCTAATTTGTTTAGAAAGTCAATAGAGGGACATCTAAAAGACCACAAACTTCTGTTTATAAACTTAAGTAGAATGGACAGGGCAGCAAATAGTTTCCACTTTTTCAAAATTCCAAGCATATTATTGTACATGATTCACCTTGAATAAAAGACAACTGATATAAGATCTAGAGTCTCCTTAATGCTCTCCCAAGCAAGTTAAAGACTACATAGAATGCCTCCAATATGAGGGTGCCACATGGCACATTCTTATCTAAAGAGTAGATTAGTTTTATCCAAATGAAATACATAAAGGTATGTTCACCCAATAAAGATATACTTCCTCCGCCTTACAAATATAGCCATGTATTTAATTTTGGTGTAGATCATGTGGATCATAGATGCTCACCGTATCTTTTAAAACTAATTGGTGGCATTCAATTATGACAAGGTCCCTTATCGGATCATGAGACAGTTGCTGCCACACCTTTGTCAACAATCTCCCTCTCAACAATTGCTCTTGTTGGGAATTGAATCATGATCTTTGGCTCTGATACTAATGTGAATGTCAAACGCTTAACATTTCTTCTAAAATCAATTGATAATAAAGAAGACACTATTTTCATCCTTAAACCGCACAACTCGGCCTCTTACTAAACCTCCTGCTGCCACATCTTCACCAGCATGTTCCACCAAATAGTTTTGTTTCCGTTTTTAGATTATTGTTAATGTATAAATTATCTAAAGTACTCTTATTAAATATGCACTTAGACTTCCAGAAACCCAGCAATGATAAAATGAAAAATATAATAAAAAGACAAGTGTGTATATATATACTATTGAGAAACATTATTATCATCTTGAACAATCTAAAAGCCTTGATTCATGTTTTAATTTGGGATAAGCCGCAACGGCTGATTCATGAACAATGAAATGATAAAAAAAATATTATGCTCTATAATAGAATACAAATAAAATTCTTTCTGTATTTCAATATTAATGCAAACCCAATTTTTAAGTTAGTCTTGAAAATTCTTTTCACAACTGTACACCTCTAGTATATGCATAAATAGATTATGGATTTAGACCTAGATTTGAACGGACCTCAATGGAAGATACATCCTCAGGGGCTTCATATTTCACTGATTCTCATATAGTTGGCTCATTCACAAAATGCATTTGACTTTTACTCTATATATATAGTT
>CAOJCQ013288308.1:0-12408 GCA_948356215.1 Stillingia texana | reverse complement strand
CATCCGCGAAATCCCCCGCAGCCCCTGCCCTCCCTCCCCTCTCCCTCCTTCCCAAACACCATTTTTCAGTTGCCTTTCATCACCTTCCCCTTACTGACTTCTGCGAAATCTCAATCCAAACAGAGGGTTAGGGTTTTGGAGATTAGAGAGGATAAATCTAAATAAATGGAGATCGCAGAAAGGAAGGAAACAGAACATAACCATAACAGTAGCAATGCTGTAACAGCTTTGGATTCAATAGCATCTAATATCATTGATAACAAAGAAGCCGAAGAACGCCACGCACGTGAGCTTAAAGCTGGTTTGTATCCCCTCAAGGTTGTCTGTTCCTCTTTATCTATGGACACTTGTGCGATTTTATCTGCGTATTTAGGGATTTTGGGTCCCTGATAATTGTTGCACTTTGATTATTTTGCCGTGAATTTTCAGGATCCATGACCTCTAACCAATGGTTAGATATTTTATTTTGTTTCTGGAGGAGTCTTCAGTTTATATTTTTTGCTTTGAAGAACCAAAAAAAAAAAAAAACAATAAAAAAAAAATAAAAAAATAAAAAAACTAGAAATGGTAGCTAATCAGGCTCAGAAGACGAGTTATAGTAATTTAATTTCGTCGTTAGAAACTGCAAATGCATAACTTTCTGGGGTTCAAACTTGAGAATTGGGAAGAAAGCAATTGCACAATTGTTTCATCTGTTTTAATAGCTAAGATTGTTTTGGATATTTCTCATCTCCACGCTGCATAGTTATTCTGCCTATAGAACTAATTTTTATTAGAGGCATAAAAATGTGGGCGACTAGGCATTCAAGGCCAAAGTCCTTAATGTGATTTTCTGGCGGGGTAGGGAAAAATTGCCAAATGGGAGCTGGGAAAATTATTGTAGCAGAGTTCTTAGGTTAGGTTCACATCATAACCTCATAGGTTAATCTCTGATTGGAAAGCTAAATGGGATTTTGGGCTTGAAATCCAAGGATAAAATCGACCGGCTTTTGAAACATGATGAGAAAACAAGAAGGGGAACTTATTTAGCTCACTTTCATTTGCATAAGTTAGGTCTTTACAGTGCAAACCTGAAAGTCTGAATCTTTGACTGGAAACATGCTTAATCAGAATTTATTTGTGAATTGCATAGATCACAATGCTTTCAGAAATTGACAGAATAAAGAAGACAAAAATTAGTGTAGTTTCACTTTCATTTGCATAGATTAGTAGTGTTCATGTTTAAAATAAAGAGTTAGATAGTATATTACGCCAGTTATCCAGGGGTATTTAATTTAACTTTCAATGATGAGCTATAGAAGTGTGCATTTATAATATTCGGAGAGAATTATTTTTCAGACCATTTAAGGAATCACTAAACTGTTAAAACTTTTATGGTTTAACAACTCTTGTTAGTTAGAGCAACCTTTGCTTACACATGAGTTATGGTCATCTCACTGGATGCAAGACTTGAAAGGTGAACAAAGAAGGGGTAATCCCTTGTCACTTTTGATTAAGGCCTGAAGAAACCGTGCTGTTAAATTGTAATGATAATGGCATAACATCAAACTTCACCTGAAGCTTTTCACCTTATCTTAAGTGTTGTATAATCAGTATATTTGCTTTATTCTGTTTACATGTATGAATTATGATTATTATTTCTTCTAATAGTAGTTCTTATTTGGTTTGACTTGTTAATGATCAGCACAAGTTTGTATTTTGGTATACTCGCCGAACTCCAGGAGTTCGAACACAAACATCATATGAGGACAATATAAAGAAAATCGTGGAGTTCAGTACGGTCAGCTCTTTTAGATCTTATGAAACTATTTGTTTGAGTTGAATTCTCCCCTCAATTTAAGGCTTTTCTATTTTATTTTTTATGTTGTTTCATTTATTAATTGGACCCTTTAACTTTGTTCTATTTAGGTCGAAGGCTTTTGGATCAGCTACTGCCACTTGGTTCGACCTTCTTATTTGCCCAGTCCCACTGATCTACATCTTTTCAAGGAGGGAATTCGACCTCTTTGGGAGGTCATGTCATAAACTTAATCTCATGATGGCATTTTATTAATTATTTATGGTAATTGTGGTAATTTGACAAAGTGCTACCATAACCTAAATAGATTTCACACTTGCTGTTTGTCAGGATTCTGCCAACTCCAATGGTGGAAAGTGGATTATAAGATTCAAAAAGGCTGCCTCTGGTCGCTTTTGGGAGGACTTGGTAAGAGGAAATGCTGAAATGAACTTTTGCATAACAGCATTGCTGCTTTGTGAATATTACTTGAAATATGCTGGCTTCGCTGGTTTTGGGAACCCTAAATCAAGTTAATGCATGTATTCTCACTTTTTAATTGCTTTGTATGCTGTTTCATTCTTACTCGTAAAATTTCTGAACTGGTATTAATTTATTAACTATTGCATGTACCTGCAGGTGCTTGCCTTAGTGGGTGACCAACTTGAATATGGTGAATACATCTGTGGTGCAGTACTAAGCATTCGTTTTAATGAGGATATAGTGAGTGTTTGGAATCGCAATTCATCAGATCATCAGGTCTGTAATTACTGGTCTCTAGTTATTCTTTTTCCCTGGGCTGAAGATATCTCAAGGATATAGTGCAAGACTAATGCTTCATTTCTGCTTTTATGACAATAGGCTGTGATGGCTCTAAGAGATTCCATCAAAAGGCACTTGAAGCTTCCTCATAGCTATGTTATGGAGTACAAGCCTCATGATGCTTCTTTGCGTGACAACTCATCTTACAGAAACACATGGTTGAGAGGGTGAAATCACTCTGGACTGGAGTTGCATTCGAGCAATAGCAGTGCAGAGGCTCCTTTGGGGAGCTCTGCTTCACATTTAAAGTGTTCTAATCGGGCAATTTATTGGGTATTCAACTTAAACAACCTATGTGGATGTGGTTATCTTTAAATATTATAGGTTGGATTCTGACTGAAGTAAAATGCTGGTTTTAGTGAAATACCATATCAGTTTATGTTGCATGTATTGTTAGATTCACTAGGTATTTTTTTATCAGTAAAATGCTTGTGGTTGAACCAAATGATGGATCAAAGTCCGCAGAATCTTCACCTGTAGAATCCGATTTTCATATCCACAATGGATGAATTCTAAGAAGTTGAAAATAAGTTGTATTCCAGCCATTGCTAACTTCGACGCCATTTCGAGCAGCATTATGCCACTTTCAACAAATTCATACCACCATGAAATAGGCACTAACTGCAATATCAAAATGTGTTTTATAAAGCATTCAGGTATATTAAAATTTTGCATGATTTTATGTTACATTATTCATTTACACGGACAACATAATTTCAATTATTAGGAAACTACAACTTCGCCAAGCGTGTTGGATCAGCCCAGCAGAACTTCCGAATCTCTCTTTTCAACTTTTGGATTGAAAAATCCCCATGACAAGTTACTTGTTCAACCAAAGTAACCCATGCTAGACCGATGATTGAAGTCCGATGATACCTGTCCAAAATCAATACCAGAAATTTCACGCTTCCACATGTAAGCACATATAAGCAAAAGGGTCTAACTAAATTAAAATGTGTAACATAGGCCAATCGTTCTCTATTCTAAAGCACCAATTTTTATCCAACAAGAAATTTAGAAAAAATACCACAACACCAGGTAGAAGAATATGAAATATTACCGCATCCAACTCTTGCACCAGCATTCCCAGTTGTCTTACTAAGTTCATGTCCACCTGCGCATTAGTATTTGTAATTATGTATGTATCTAAAACCAGTAAGAAAAGATGATAAAAAGTAACAGGTCAACCAATTGCAAATATGGAAATGATAAGACAAACGTACCCACCAGAAAAACTTTAAAAAATGCAACTTCACCCCATATTGGTACCTCAACCTCAGCAAATTCCCTCTAGTTTTATCATCAATATGGTTTTTGATACGCTAAAACAGTTCCTCTAGTTATCAAATTTTGCCTTCAACTAGACAATAGGTCTACCAAAGATCAACCACTTCACCAGATTGCAAGCACCAAAACTAACATACACTAGGAACATCTAGCCATATGGATATAATGTGATGCAAATGATTTGAGAATAAAGATCAAATAATCAAAATATTGCCCCTCGTCCAGTTTCTGGTCTGTTAAAGCATCGACTCCACAGTGACTGTTTTCTTATGAGGTATCTAAAATTGATCCATTAGATTTTGCTATTTTAGTTTTATTGTTTATGATATATATTTCCAATATAGTACTAAAGTACCGGATAATATGTGGATGCTAGATCACATACACTAAGCACACAAAAACTTGTTTAAGAATGAATTTCAAAGACATACAAAAGAATTTAATCTCAATTACAGCCTAAGGTTTGGTCCATTAGTGATTTTTTTGTTCAACTTTTTTGCAAGACATAATTTGAATATTCAGATCCTTTAGATTTAAAATGTTTCACACTGCAGACACCTCAAAAGATGTTGCTGAAAAAATAACCGAGGTATAGATTTCAAATTGACACAAGATTTTGCTGAAAATATGCACATTGCCATTTCTGTCACACTGGTGAGCAACATGGAATGGAATGGCCAACAAGATTGTTATAAAAATTGAAGCAAGGCTTATAAAGGTCATAGTTGGATTACATATATTACGCATGTGATTAGTTGATAGAGTTTTAGCTCAGTTGACATAATATCTCTGTGAGCACAAAGATGAAAACTGAACAGAATTAGGAAACAATTGGAGGCCTGAAGAAAAGAGCTAAAGCTATTTCTATTACGAAGACCTAAGATATTTTATCTCATGTCCATGATGGGTTACCACACAAGTTGCATCCAAAGATCATGGAGCAGAGTTTTACAAGATGCTGGAAGAGGCTCATTGAAGAGTACTTAAGAGGCAGAAGCTCATCCAATATAGAAATTTCAGGAATATTACTGTAACTTATCCAAAGTCAAACCAGCTTATTATAAATATAAGGTGATGTTGAACAATAAGTCACAGCAAAATATGAAAAATAGGAGATGGTGGAGAAAGGGAATTGTGTTTTAATAGCTGTTCTAGAATGTTGCATTCCCTACCAAGTAAACATTCATATATTTTGTAATCAAATAAGAAACTTTTACCTTTTCCGAGATCATCAGGATCAGCATGCACAACAACAGCCCTCCCCAATATAGAATGCTGCCCACTCAACAGTATCTACACATCCAAACCAAAGATTAAGCTAAAAGTTTCAAACTCGGAACTTCAAAGTAACCGAGAAATTGCAAATTTATATAGGATTTGATAATTTCAATTATATAGATATGCAAAAGGATCATATTTAATAATTTCTAATTTCTTGTATAGACAACAAAAAAACAGTAGTCCACAAGATATAGTAAATGCCTCACAGCAGTTATTTTTAAATTACCTGCATGTCCCTAATTGAAACTTCAGCAACTCCTGCAACATAGCAAATGAAGCTAAAATCATTAATATAATGCCTTGATTTCAGCAAATGACACAGATAAAAGAAAGTGCATATACCATCTGGTCCAGACGTTCTTCATGATTTGGAGCCCCATGGTCCTTCTTTAATGGATTAAAATGAGACCCTTATTTTCAGACACAATAACTAGTCAAGAAAACAATAATCACTTTAAAGAATGAATCTGAAGCTTAAGAAGCAAATAACGTACTTATAAAATGAATGCACCAAAAAGATATGAACTTTGTGCTAGAACTTTGAAAACCCAGTTCAAATTCATTCACGCAATAAAAAGCTAAAAGGCAAACAAACAGGGAGATGCAAAAAGAGGGTGATTACCAGTGGAATTGCAGCCATTAGTGGTGTCACCAAGAGCATGAATATGGAAGCCATGAAGGCCTGGTGATAGCCCTGTAATCCTTCCTGTGATTTGAGTAGCCCCTGTGTATTTATGGCTCAATTTAGATATCAGTAATAATAATATAATAATAATAAACATAGTAAAGAAATCCAATATTCAAAATAAAAGACAGAGAGAGATACCATAGGGGTGTTGGAGAAATTGAAGAGAGCCTCTAACATTAGAGTCGCTGTTTATAAGAGCCACTGCTTTGACAGTGCCAGTTGCAGGTCCGGCCATTTCTCTAATCTTCTCCTTCACTGCCACTCTTTCGTGAATTGAATTGTCTTTCTCTGTGGGATATCTATTCTTTGTCTTCTCCGTCTCATGATCCTGTCGTTTCTTCAAACGGCTAAGAAATCAACGACAACACAACACTGCATTTTTATTTCTTAAAGGACCCGTCGTTCATGTATTTGTGGATAGATGACATACTGAATATATAATTTAACACTTGTATTTATACATTTTTGCCAATCCGCCCCTTATATTCATACTTATATCAATTTAGCTTTTATTTGCTGATTTTCTTTATAAATACTTATATTTGTCCCAATTTGATTCTTATACTTGTATTTGTCCAAATTAATATTTATCCTTGTAAATGACTAATAATAGTATAGACATTCAAAATTTTAATATGACATAAATATTTCATATTTAACAGTGTGCATGTAACACACTTATTTTCTATAGAGCATGATAGTATAATTTAAGTCAGAATTTCATTTAAAACTAACAGTTTTATTCTCTTTTACTTCGAACCCCAGTTCCTTCTTCTATTAAAGTTTTTTTTTTTTTTTTTTGCAATTTTACTTTTTTTCCATATTGCTATGATACTCACTATAAATAAAATTTCAGGTTAAATTGATCACTTTTAATAAATTTGAATTCAAATTCTTTATAGGTTCATATAAAAGGTAGGTGGAAGAGAGTTTCAAAAGAGAATAAACAGTTGAAAATGAAAATGTAAATGAAAAAATTTATATTGTTTTTGTTTAAATTTAATGAAAAGATTCATGTTTTTTTATGTTAAAATTTAGGAAAATAGAAAATTTGTGATTTAGGAAAGAGAGAGAAAGAGAGAGAGAGATATGCATGATTGAGAAAGAGAGAAAATGGAACTGGAAAGACAAAACGGTGTGTTTTTGGTTTAAATAACTTCTTCATGCGTAATTATTTAATCGATTATTATCTCGAGGACAATCCTATCAATGAAAATATAATTCATACATTAACTAAAAAGCGTAAATGACAATTATAAATTATTTATAAAAATGTACTTTTAACAATATTAAGTATTGAGTTGGGTTGATAAAAATGTATAAATGCACGTGTTATATTATATATTCTACTAAATTTTGAGTGTCTATAGTTTATACTAGTGATTTATGAATATAAATGTTAAATTGAGATAAATATAAGTATGAGGGATGGATTGATAAAAATGAACATATCTTAAATTATTACTTTGATATGTGTTTGAAAAAAATAGTAACATAATAAAAATCCTATTTAATTACTAAAAATAATAAAGTTTATGATTACTTTTAATTGCATGAATTATGAAACAAAAATTTAAAAATCATTTTTAAGCTAAGCACAATAAAACGGAGTATATGCATGGCAATTTTAATTTAAATAGAAGATATAGATGGTGAGATTAGATGGGATTCTGGTGCTAAACCATAACCATTTTAAGTATTTAGGATCATTTATTCAAGAGAACAAGATGATAGAAGAAGATGTGATATATAAAATTAAAGTGAAACGGTTGAAGTAGAGAAGTGCCACTAGAGTATTATGTAACAAGAAATTACCTAATAAAATGAAGAAAAAGTTTTATAGGACATTGGTTAGATCAGCTATGCTATATGGGAGTTAATGTTGGACACTAAATTATAACATACGGATCAGATGAATGTAGCAGTACTGTGAATGTTACGGTGGATGTGTGACTATATAACATTGAATAAAAATAGAAATGATTGCATTCAACAAAAAATACATAGCATCCGTTGAGGATAAATTAAGAGATGGACATTTAAGGTGGTTTGGACACGTTCATCGTAGACCCTCAAATATACCAGTTCAAAAATGTGATAGTTTAGTAGTAGTCGATAGAAAGAAGGGTAGAGGTAGATTTAAACTAACTTAACGGAATATTAGTAGTTGAATATATTAAATTGTTTGATGTTGATGAGAATATTGCATTGTATAAGGGCACATGAAAGATAAAGAATTCACATAATCGATCACATCTAGAAAGAGAAAGTTCGATCCGTGTATCAAATAATTCGCTATAGGTAAATGGTCAAATTATTAAATGATTAATACCAAAAAAAAACCTAATAAAAGATGTCAGTGTATTCTATTATGAAAAAGAATCTAATTTCTACCTTACTAAATATACTTGATTAGCAAGTCTTTCTATAAATAAAAAACCTAATAATTACATAAAAGATATTGAAAACCTTCTCTTCAGAAATATTTTCTTATAACACTTTTAATAAGAAATACTTTTTTCTCAGGTTTTCTCAAATGTGGAACGTATCCTTGTTTGATTATAATATTTTAAATCATCGAGTTTTAATTATGAAATATATAAAAATTTAATAATTCTTTATGCATTTATCTAAAAAATTGTTGATGAGATTCCTCGTAAAAGGAAAAACAAAGTTATTTTCGGGACCAAAAAAAGATCATTTTCGGGATCACAACTTTTGTATTATTGTACTAATGTTGAAGGAAACGTTTTTCTTGTGGGAAAGCATAAAACTCCCATTGTATGGAACATGAAAGAAGCTTTATAAATTGCCATAAAATAACTAAGCACAATGGTTGAACCAAGAAAATTTGAGCGGCGATAAACTTTTTTTTTTTTTTACATAAAAAAATAATATAAAAAAAGTTACTCTTGAAATATTTATATAGGATTTTTAAATCCGAGATGGGGGCGAAAAATGTGAAAAATAGGTTGAAAGACATATATCCATGAGATATTCATATTAAACTTTCGTATCCAAGGAGGACGGTCGCTCCACCCCTCTTTTGTGTCCACCCCGATCAAACTCAAATCAAACCGGTTTCTTTACTTAGGCGATAGGGGATAAAATATCCGAACCCGTTGTTATTTTAGTTCGGTTTAAGTCTGACGAGAATACTATTTTACTACTAAGTTCAAACCATTGAACCTTTTAAAGGGTCTAATCAAGGAGCACGCAGATTCTAAAAACGCATAGTTTCTCCTCCAAAAATAGCATATTATCAAATATATTACTAAAGAGTATATAATAATAACTAAGCAGATATTGTGAATGGATGTTTGTTTACCGTATTTTTGGAGCTTTCCCATAATTGATATGGCTATCATGGTGGTGGTGGTCTATGGTATGTTCTTCCTCTTCATTTTAGGGTTTTTAAAAATGGTGCAAAGTTCACACATGTGGCTTTTCTATTATTGGAGAGATTCTAGTGCTTGTTTGGTTGAGTTTTTATTTGCATCTGTCTAACAATATAAACACTGATTTAAGCGTTTGGTATATTTGACAATTGACGGTTATTTATCAATCGCTAAATTTCGTTTGGCAAACTCCAAATAAAAGTCAGTGGTTTTATAAAATTAATGTGTTAATTTGAAAATTATATTTATAAAATTGCTTTAAAATTATTTTTATATAATTTATGGTTTATTTTATGATAATTAAAAAATTAATATAATGATAATATAATTTAGATATTTTAAGTGTTTTTTAATAGTCATTTTATAAATGATAATTTATTTTGAACTGCTATATGATCAAATGTATTATAATTATTCATAAACCGTAAATCGCTCATAAATGACAGTTACCGTTAAGAGGTGACCGTTAGCTGTTAATGGATAACCGTTACTGTTGACCGCTAAAAAATGATTGCAACCGCTGACTGTTAATAATTCAACCACGACCATCGAAATAAACATACACTTAATCTTTCTTCAGTACTTCAAAATTCTTGATGGTCCCGATGATTTTAACTCTAAGAGAAGCAAGTAGCCAAGTAACACTTTTTCTTCTTTTCCTGATTTCAATTTCATCACTTGTCCAATTCTAGAATGATCTAAAAATTTCATGACGATACACTGTTACTTTAAAAGTGAGGATTTGTATTAGGAGTGGAAGGTGAGTGTCGATAAGCCTGAATGCATTGTATTTTTTCTGTTTTGGAATGATTAGAAACACATTTTAATTATAAATGTTTAGTTTTATAAATCTACTATAACTTTTTATCCCATTTATAGTGAAAATTTTCTTTGTACCTGCACTAAGAGATGTAGAGTTAATTGTCCAAATCTCCTCGAATCTTTATCTAGATCTCTTTTTCTCTATCTTTATTTTATATATGATTGAACCGTTATTCCAAATAGTCGATGAGTTCAGGACTGGGATCCCCGACCCCAATCCTCAGAACCAATCCTTTTTTTGAGGTTCTGGATTCATTTTTGCCGACTTTCTTTACCTACATTATTCCATTAACTAGAGTCTATTCACCTTAGATACATGATGCGAGCAAGATTATGCAAGAGATATCTATTTGGAACCCATCTATCATTGCATGTTCCCCAAACCCCAATGGTGAATAAATTTGTAGTACAATCAAATCATTTCATTATAAAGTGTCCAAATCAAGAAATTATGGGGACAAAATAAATTGTAGTAGTTCATGGACATGCTCATGCTCATGCCAGACTTGGAAACTTTGTAATAAAATCTGTCAGTCACCCTTATGCACTTTAGAATATAACTATTGTTATCCAGTCTCGCATTTATAAATCAACAATTAGGTTTAAATGAATCTTCCTCTACACCAACATATGGGAGAGGGCTGAATATATATATATATATATATATATATATATATATACACACAATAGAATACATGAAGATTAAAATAATAGCATTGGCTTAACAACAGATATATATAAGTAAACCAGATATCTATCACCCCCCGCAAGTTGGGTGGGGTGTGAAAATACACACAACTTATCCCATAGGAGTTGAAAGTGAGTACGAGACAGAGGTTTCATTAAAAGATCATCCACTTGATCATCAGTGGAAATGTAGCGAACAACAAGACTTTTGGCAGTCACACGTTCCCGTACAAAATGAAAATCAAGTTCCAGATGCTTGGTATGAGAATGAAAACAGGATTTGTAGTCAGATAAGTGGCCCCAAATTATCACACCATAAAGTAGGAGCACAAATAAGTGGAAAGCCAATTTCCTTAAGCAACATACCAACCCAGGCCAACTCTGAAGTAGTGGTGGCAAGAGCACAGTATTCAGCCTCTGTGGAAGAGTGAGATACAGTCCATTGTTTCTTGGATGCCTATGAAATTAAATTTGTACCATGATAAATACCAAATCCCGTTGTTGACCATCAATCAATAATATCACCAGCCCAGTCTGAATAAAAAAAACCCATAACCTTCATATGCAACTGAGTTCGATATCTTAAACCATAGGAAAATGTACCCTGAAGGTAATGCAAAATGCATTTAAGAGCCTGCCAGTGAAGAACGGTAGGAGAGTTCATGAATTGAGCCACTTTATGTACAAAGTATGTGATATCAGGTCGGGTAATAGTGAGATATTGAAGACCTTCCACTAGACGGTGAAAGTGTGTCATATCATCATAGCTGGAACCATCGGACTGACCAGTGGTAGTAACCGCACTAACAGGAGTTGTAGCAGATTTTGCATCAAGCATATTTGCTTTATAGAGAAGATCCCTGACATATTTCTGTTATGAAAGAAATAGACAGCCCTTGTTATAATGAAATTCAATTCCCAGAAAATAACGAACCGGGCCTAGATCTTTGATAGCAAAGGATGATTGGAGATATGCAGTTAAGGCAGCACCCTAAGCTTGATCAGTCCCCATAACCAGCAAAGCATCAACATAAATTAAACAAAAAAGAACCAAGTCACCACACCGCAGATAATAAAGAGATACATCAGCCCTCGAGCAAATGAAACCATATGCAAGTAGAGAACATGTCTGAGATGCCCCGCACGCGCACCGCATATGTGCCATGCAGTGGAATAGTGAACATGAACTCCAATCCGCGTGTGGAAAACGCCAGCAGCCGTACGTCCTAACGTATCTCAACTCCGTGATGTGTTACGACGTAAGCGTATTTAATTACAATCATTCATCAATCCTAAAACATACATTCTACTCATTTATCATAAGATCCATTAATTTATTTTAAAATCCCACTACTTAGTTAATCCATACATATCCAGTACTAATATAGTTCTTGCAATTCAATTTATTTATTACAAATATATATAATTAAATCCAGCCTACTCGGGTTGGATTACTTTTTCTTCAATGTGGTTGACTAGGCCCTGCAGTGGTGGTATGTCTCAGTTGATTCCTTTCCACGTTACTTACATGGATTAAAACCGGTGCTAAACGATAACGTTTAGTGTAATAATCTTACTTGTATAACAACATACAACTTTATTATACTATTTATAGAATTATACTAAAGTCATCATATACACTATAT
>CAOJCQ013276717.1:0-11008 GCA_948356215.1 Stillingia texana | reverse complement strand
GGGTTTGTATGTTTATACATGCTTGAGTTTGATTTCATTCTGTGTTTCAATCAATCAATCAAAGTTATTGATAATTACGAGTCAATTAGAGGTAACTTAGATTAGGGGTTAGGGTTCCAAAAAAGGTGTTTGTATCGAATTGTATGCTCGAGGGTTCTAGCCTAATTGTAGCCTGGGGTTTCCACGTCAGACTTTGATGGAACTAGTCCACATAATCTAGAATAAAAAAATGAGTTTTATCCCAGGCCTGATAAGGATTTGAACTCTGATGATTAATTCAGTTACCAGAGTGTGAAGATCAGAAAAGAAGTAAGGAATGTAAAGATATGGAGAGTAGAGAGTTGGGCTTAGAATGAAGAAGAATAGAAAAGGAGCTTATCCCGGGTTTGACCAAGATTTGAACTCCTTTGATTGAGTCAGTTACATGATCTATACTCCTAATTGACGTTAAGTCAATTATCAGAGTATGACTGGGATTTGACTCTCAATTAGAATGAGTGTAATCTCAGAATGAAGAAGAGATCTGTTTATATAGCTTTATATTCATCTAACTATGGTCACTAACCATAATTAGTTATTCAACCCATAAAAGTTGTTAAAGAGTTAGGTTTTAACTTATGAGCCTTTAAACCTAAAGAAATTTTATAAGGTTATAATAATATTGGTATTATCATTAAATATTATTCTCTTCACCTCAAAATAAATGATTATTTAATGAACTTTTTTAAAAGAGAAATAATTACTTTTTCCATGTTTACCCCTATTTATTTAATTAATTAAATATTAATTGATTAGTGTTATATGCAAAACATGCATTACTGATAATTCATTAAAAATTTGAATAAAACTAAGCATATTAAATAGGCTTCTTGGTATATGAATATTACCTTAAATATTTATTATAGAGGGATAGAGGGAGTATAATATACAAAAAGTTTATATTTTATTACAAACTATTATTAATTTTTTTAATTCTAAAGCTAAATATCTTGAGATAATATATAAAGTCCATCCCAAATTATATTACATTTATAGGTTTAATACCTGAACTATGGGAGAGATATTTTTACATCCAAAATTTACTAAAATCGGATTTAAAACCCCATAACCATATCACTTTCGCACCTAAATTAACTAAAATTATAGGAGTAATGTTTTCTATGTTTTCTAACTTAAGTACCAAAATTATAAGATTAATGTGTTTTACACGCTAAACTAGCTAAATCATATATCAAAACCCTTTAAATTAGTTAAACGTGTTTTTATCAATGTTTGTTAGACATGCTTAGGATGATAATAATAATAATAATTGTACCCTGTAATATATCTCAATTTACGATCTAAAATTTTAATTTCATGTTTTTTGTTTAAAATGATGTCGATTATATGTTTCTCCACTTGCCTTTAAGGATTTCACTTAAAAAATAGATTGATAAACCTACAAGGTTCCACTATGAAATTTATAAAAGTCTCATTGTGTTTTGACATTAAGATTTCAACATTGATCTCTAGAAACAACCACAAAATTCTACTAGAAAGAATTATTTCCATAATTGTTTAACATAACTTTTAGTTCATGCTAGATATAAACCCTATTCATGTCTAACACATATAAATAAAAATTGGTTTAAACCATTCAAGGGGTTTTGGATATGATTTTTAACAAGTTTAAGGTGTAAAAATTTCCATTCTTTCACCCCTCCTATAGTTTGAGTATAAAACCTGTAAAAATATTATAATTTGGATGGGGTGTTTTAAAAGTGATTTTAAAAAATTTATGGTGTAAAAACATCCATTCCATAGTTTCAATACTAAACTTATAAAAATGGTATAGTTTGGGGTTCCCTAATATTTTTATATCATTATAGGATTTTGTATGCTTGAGGCATTTTTAATACTAATTATGTAAAATACTAAAAAATATATGCAATTAATATAATTCAAAAATGCATTAATATGTACACATAAAGAAACATATTATAAAACAAAACTCAAATCTTATAACTAATAGTATTAAAATTTTTTAAGAAAAAGAGTTTAAGTACATTAATAATATTAATAGGAAAATAAAAAGAGTTATTAATGAATTTAGAAAATTTAAGATCAACACATAAAAAAACTCTAAAAGTAAAAAAATGAGTCACCTTATCACTCAAGAAGATTGTATGATCTAAAGTTTTTTATGTATAAAGATAACAACTAGATCTGACAAATAGTTTGAATCAGATGGATTTACTTTGGATCGGTCAATTTAGGTTTTTGTTTTTTGGGTCATCAATTTTTTGAGTTGGTGACATATTTTACGGTATATTAGGTGGGATTTTGGTTCACAATGTCATAGAGAAATCAGATCATATTTAAACCTAACCATGTAACTAAAATTTAGTTCAACCATCTATTAATATTTTTGAATTTGTATCATATTATTCTCTGTTAGAGATATGTCCTACAACTATAATTGTAACTATAATTCATGTATATATAATCTTTAAACAATTAATAAAGGCATTTCTTTATTAAATTGTGCTATGTTTAAATACATGTGTTTGTGAATTTTAAATAATTTAATGAAGTCCCTGATATCAATCACATTATGGATGCAATCATAATTATAATACTGAGATGCATATCATATGCATATGTGAGATATCTAAGTAATCCTTGATCGAATTATTCTATTAATATGGGGCATTGTGGAATGCGGATTGAGATCAACACATGGTACATTTCTTAAAAGGTTCAAGCAGTCAATCTTATTAACAGTGATCATGGAGATGATCTAAATGAACATGTGGATGCTTGTTAGAGAATAAGTAGATCAAAAACCTGCTGGGAGATCCTCACATGGATGATAGTATATAAAGTCAGTAGGAAGGAATCTCCCCATAAGCAGTAGTATAGATTATCCTTAGACTTGAGGTCATCAAGGTAATCTTAAGTATTATCTCATATACTTTGGCTCTATGGCAGCATACCACATGAGTGGTGCACATGGCCTTAAGATTGGGTATGCTTAGATATACTTTAAAGTTTTTGTATGATCAATAAAGGATTCACTATCCTAAAATACTTGTCATAATTGGAAAAGTTCATACCATAGAAATTATGCTGATTTTATTCTGTATTTCTAGTCAGACATTTATGCTAAAGTTGATAAGATTCAAAGGTAGCATTAAAGAGAATAAGAATCTAACATATTTCTAACATCTTTGAAATTACAGAATTGACTATTCGATATTCCGATTCTGAAGGATATGAAGGTAAGGTGAAAGGACATATTACAGCGGCATCTACTTATAGAACGAGATGATGTAAACCATATCTAAGTCTACTATCTCTTGGGGTCATGATACTTTGGTTGAAACCACTCATGATTTAAACAAAAAGAGCAGTTAGTGATATAGATCATTCTGTACTGCAAGCTGATAGAGATTTTAGAAGGCCACACACCTATAGAATTATAAAAACAAAGGTAAAGCTTGAAGCTAATGATATGATATATCATTCTAAGAGAACATAAGAGATCAAAGAAATTATAATAGAAGAAATTCAAAGGAAATACCCTTAGAATTTATAAATTAGCTGAAAAGGTCTTTTGAACCTTTTTGTTCCGATTTAATTGTTTTCATGGGATATATGATGTTATAAAATTTCCATGTAAAATTTGGAGTCCTCGTTTGGGTCAAGAAAACAATTAGAGAACTTGTTGAGCTCAAGTAGAGGGCTAGGCACATATTGTTGTATTTAGGCCTAAAGAGATTTTATTATTGGGCTTTTAATTATTAAATGGGCCTATTATTAATTATAGATTAGTCCATTTAATTATTTAATTAATTAAATTAATTAAAAGACTCAAAAAAAATAAATATCATAAGAGTTTAAGATAAGAGGAAAATATTTTTTCTAATAGAAAAAATAAGATGACAGGAAATCTCTATGAGATAGGGATACATTTTCAGCCCTATTTTTTCTATCTACTCCAAGGAATCATTTTTCCTCTTGAATATAGGATTTGTTGTCTATAAAAGAAAGATAAATCTCATAGGAGAAAGGTTACACACTTATAACGTTCTCTACTTCTCTCTCTAATTTTCTAATTCTTCACTTCCTCATAAGAGAATTTTTGAGCTTCATAATCCTCTTTCAAATGTTCTTTTGTTTCTGCTATGGTATGGATTACTTTCAAAGGTGTTTTACTTTGGATACTACTGGTTTATAACAACTGAGTGTGAAGGAAAACTCAAAAACCGAAGAAACAAAGTTTTGAATAACTATTAAGTTACTTGAACTCTCTTAAAATTTAAAACATAAGCCATGGTAATATATGATGTTTGAGAATATTTCTTATAGTTATACTTTGTATTTTATGTATGAACCCTAGGAAAACCTAACCATGGTATTAGAACCAGGTTCTATGCCATTGATTATTGTTGTTTTTAAAATAATTTGTCTAAGAATATGACTCCTAGTTTGTATGATTTTAATTTGAATTTTAAATGATTGTTTGAACAATTAATTTGAACCCTAATGTCCTATACATTTTGAAATAATTTATAGTAAAATTTGAGAATTAAATAAGTTGATTTGGATTGTGAAAATATTTTTTAAAATTGATAACTTGAATGCAGATTTTCTGATAAATTCACTTATCTATTTTTGAGTGAATTTTTTTGGATAACTTACTGGAGTCCAATTATTATGAAATTCTTATGTGTAGAACTTGAGGAAGTTGAAAATAAATGAAAATTGGATTCATCTCAAAATCAGGTTGTGAGAATTTATAATAATCGGACATTCAAACACATTCAGGATATAATACTCTAGACAAAAGTTAAGGGCTACTGTTTATCAACATTTTGGATAACTTAAACTTATTCAAATCCCTTGAAAACACTATGTAAGGTACATATGGATGTTGCCGACGTTACCCAATTGGATTCATCTAATTCCAATATTGGATGAATTAATTAAAATCTTTAGTGGGATTGGTACAGAAAATTCTGAATTTTCATATTCAGACCTGCAACTTTTAAAATTGTTTTGAAAAAGTAAACACCTGACCTGAGATTTTTATATGTCGATTATGTATATAAAATAATGGTAAAAGCTTTGATTCAAAAATCTTTCTCAATATTTTTTGAAAATTTGAGAAGTAAAGGACTGCTCTAGAAAATTTTAGATTTTATTTAAAATTAATGTGATTAATTTGGATTTTCAAGTTTAAATAATTTTTTAAAACTTAGGAACATAATTAGTTAATTTAATATGATTAAATAACTAATATAAAAAATATTTTAATTAGTTTTATAAGTCCTTACTTATGAAAGAAGTTCATAAGAGGTTGCTCAAACAATTATACAAAATGTATTTAAATGTTAAATTAAATTAAAATGTTTACTTTATGTTTTAATTATGCATTAGATGGCATGATAAAGGGTGTATGTTTGGCATGATGATTATCTATGGACTTGACCATTATGATTGCACATGCATGTTGTTATTCAATTTTGCTAAATAGGAAATTGTTCATCATGCCTCTCTCTTTTTCTCTATTATACTTCTCTTCTCATCTCTCTCCCCTCACTAGGAGGTTTTCTATTAGGGTTGGGATAAAACTGAAGATACTCACGTGATATTGACTGAAACAGCAGAGAAAGAAGGAGGAGCCTAAAAATTGAAGATCATTATAATTTTATTTATTTTCTTTTGTAATT
Source organism: Stillingia texana (assembly GCA_948356215.1). Taxonomy (NCBI): domain Eukaryota; kingdom Viridiplantae; phylum Streptophyta; class Magnoliopsida; order Malpighiales; family Euphorbiaceae; genus Stillingia; species Stillingia texana. The sequence goes on along the minus strand of CAOJCQ013276717.1, from coordinate 5,294 downwards.
TCATGCATCTACCTAGGTTTGACCTCATTGATTCGTTTTTAAGAATCAATATTAGAAGTCCATAGCTATATCATAATTTATGTTGATAAATAGTATACATGATTTAAAATAATTTAATGATTTGCATGCACATGCCAAAGCAAGCTAACAATGTATGATGAGATTAAAAGGAAAGAAATAATTCAAATAACTATTAAGACTTAATAGTTTTTCTGTTAATAAAAGAAATAACTAGAGTTCATATCATTTAGGTTAATGACCTAAGCCATGCCTAACACAAATTGAGAATGTTATTCTTTTATTAATAGGTCATCTTAACTGGATTCATTAAGAGTGTGACTCAAGTCACGATTAATATAATCTGGAAGCACGATTGGGGGTTATTTAAATGTTATATAACATTATTAGGAGTTGATAACCCAAGTAATCAATAGTTGTATTTGATACAATTGACATCATATGTCTACACTGACAATTAGTTATTGATTTATTGACCCAAACCAAGGTTGATGGTTAGTTGAATGGGATGTTTCCACTAAGGAGAACGCCTGAAATCTCCTAGATCAATAATAAGGGTTGTTTGGTTCCCAATAAAATAGTGGTAGTAATATATGTTAATCAAATACCTGAATTAATGCATGCATAACATGAATATATCTCTAATTAGAATCTTTTTACATTTAGGTCATTTATCATTATAATCATGAGTTCTGCAATGAAATGTCAACTCTATTGGTCAAGTATATGCTTACTCAAAGCAATTTTGTAGATTGGTTGAGGAACATGAGAATTGTTCTCTGTACCAAAGGTCTATTTCACATTTTTGGATGGCCCCATCCCAAACTCACCTTCAAACGATGCCTCTTAAGAAGAGAACTATGCATTTGATAAGTACATGAGTCAACTGGCTCAAGAACAAGGCATCTTATTGGCTTCTATGAGTTCTAAACTACAAAACCAGTGTGAAGATATGGAACCTAAAGATATCATCATACATTTGAGAGAGCTATATGGCCAACAGGCCAGCGTAGATCGTTATAGGATAGCATTAGCTTTATTATCTTATTGCATCAAAGAAGGGCAAGCTGCTGCTCAACACTCGTAGAATATGTATGGTTACATAGAAAAGCTTCAGAAGCTTGGCTATGTAATGGACAAAGAATTATACAAAGCTTTAATCTTATATTTACAACATGGAAGTGACAGTGCAAGAGTTCTGCAATATGCTGAAAATGGCACAAAAGAACCTTCATGAAACTCCAAAGCCCATAATGGTTGTGGCTGCTTCCAAAGATAAGGGGAAGCGGAAGAGCAAAGGAAAGATGGAAAGTATTGATACCCATGTTTGAGTTCCTGGTTTGAGATTTTCAATGATGAAAGGTTGATCACCTACGATTTAAAAAGTAGGGTTCATGGAATGTGAGAACGTGGACATTGAAAGTAAAGAAAAGTGAAAATGAATTTTAAAAATGTGATTTTTAGTTTAAAAAATGAGTTTTTTCCCTTTTACATGTGTTTCAGGTTCAAATTTCGAACTTCTGACTGCAGATTTAAAGTCAGGACTCAAAAAACATTAGGGGGAGAAATTTGATTTTTTTAGGCCCAAGGCCCGAGGTACCATGTGGCGCCCTGAGAGGGCGCCACGTGGTAGCATAGCTGCTGCCTGGCGCGCTAGGTTAAGGTCTGGCACAAGGGCCAGGCCTTGCTAGGCTTGGGGTGTCCTAGGCTCAAGACTGGCTTGGCAGCGTGCCAAGCCTTGGCATGGCACACACCAGGCCAACTGGTGCACTAGCCTAGGTGCGCGCTAGAAATAATTTTTTTTTAGATAATCCGAAAAAAATCCAAAAAATCCCTAAAATTACTATTTTATCACTAAAAATTACCATGACCTCAAACACTATAAATAGAGGTCATTTCTTAATTTTTAAGGGAGAAAGTCAGAAAGAAAAATACAGTTTTTAATTTATCAGTTAGTTTTATTTCCAGATTTTAGGAAAATTAATTTTGATATTATTTTCTCTTGAAAATTCTTTTCAATAAAATATTTTCTTTGCTTCTGGAGTTCTGCTCATGATTCTCAAAGATCAGGAAACACGTTTCAAGTGGTATAATCCATATGAGAAAATATTGCTAGGATGTTTTTATTTATTTATTTTCTCTCAATTTTCATTCATTTTATTTTCTTTCTAATTCTTAGTTATTTTTTTCTTTTAACTTTATTTTTTAAAATTTTATTTATTTTTAACTCATTTTATTATTTTCTTTAAACTTTAATTATTTATTTTCTTTTAAGTAGTTTTAAATAGTTTATTTTAAGTTTTTTTCTCTTTTCTTATTTGAATTATTTTAAATTATTTTTATTTTTAAATTGATTATTTATTTATTTGTATAAATTAAATAGTTTTATTTTATTTTCTTAAAATTGTTTTAAATTATTTTCTTAGAATAATTTTAATTATTTATTTTATTTTCTTTATTTTAATTTCCCTAATTATCTTCATTTATCATTTTTACCTCGGGCATGTCTGAGTATATCATTTGTAATAATTTAGATTTATTTTCCGTTATTTATTTTTTCCAAATTTATTTATTTCTTTTGTACTTAATTTAGGTTGTTAGAAATATAATGTTCATGCATTAGAATTAAATATTTTAGGTCGTGTTTTCTAAAAAATTTTGTAAAAAGACATTATAAATTGTTTCCTACTTAGGATTAATTGGTGTTTTCGAATAAAACGGTTTTGATTTTTTTAATAAAAGTCACCTAAATTAGTTAAAATGTAAATATTTCAATAAGACATGCGGGAACCAAAGTTCTCAAACTAATTAACAACCCGGTTTTATGTATGTACTCTAGGCTCATGCATTTTATTTATTTCTATAAAATATGTGCAAGTTTATTTATTTAATTTAACTGTATTTCTTGTATGAGTTTAAATTAATTAAGAATTGATTAAAATGTTTGCATGAACCTCATTAATTGAATTCAATGATAATGACCGAAATAGGACTTGGATTCACGAACCCTTTTGTCTGGTTTCATGTAAACCGGGTATTGACTCCGAATTTGTTTTTCAAAATTAAATAAAATATTTTATGTTTTATAGATAAAATGAATCTTAATTTCTCTTAATTAGTTTCATTCAAGTCGACCAACGGGGAAATATAGATAAATCAGCCTGTGATACTCGACTAATTTAAAAAGATAAGTTTTGTATTTTTAAAATAAAAAGAGTTCAGTTGGCATGTGTGCAGGAATTGATGACTCCACTTAGGACGTAATTTTTAAAATTCAAGAATCCATTTCTGAAAAAGGACTAAAATTGAAATCAATTAATTACTTTCATGCATTCATTTTAATTAATTCTTTCTTAATTCAAACCAACTTGCATTGCACATTTATTTTCCTTACACTATATTAACTGTGTCCCTTCTTACCCTTGTGGCACCCTTAAACATGAACCCACTTTCATTCAAGGTGGAAGATCGTGAGGGGCGATAATCACTGACTTTCGATCTAGTACCATATGGTATATCAAATGAGAAGGAAATAGAGAAACTCTATTATCTAAACCCAAGCTGAAAGGACCAAAAATTTGAGACTATATCAATATACCCATGTAATTAAAGCCTTAGCAATTTCCCTTAGGGTGTATATCCATAATAAAATTGCATGCTATATGGATTGATCTTGTAAACCATAATTGAACATTCTCTGAACCCGTATCTAAGTTGAGAGTTACTTCGCACTGAAATTCCTTTTGACTAAATATGTCGGTTCAATTATGTTGAAATATGAGTTATGATTTCAATCATCCCTAGTTAGATGTTTGTGTTTTGAATTCTTGACCTATACCTTAAAAGTATAGTATATGCGCTCTTGTGTTCCCTGTTGATGCTTGAGGAAAACCCACCTATGAAAGTTACATAAGACCGCCTGTGTGGGAAGAATAAGGTTGAAAGGAAGGTGCATGTGTTTGTCTCTGCTGCATTACACTTCACATGCACCATGCATACATGCATCATGCCTAAGTATCATGGAGGCATTCCTAGAATTGTGAGTAGGTCGAACCTGACTAAGTTTTAGTTGAATGATTCCTGTAAACTGACTTAGAGCTCGAGTTTAAACTCAATGAGATTCTATGAGGTCACTCTCAATTATGAACCAAACTAGAGTCAAATTTAAGCTCAGTCTGGATTTATTTAATCATTCCTTAAAGGTAGTTATGGCCAATTATTATTAAGGTCAAATCTATTTGCAAATCTAGGAAAATCTAGTTCATGCATCATAACTCATCCCCTATGTACTAACCCCCATGTGATGCGGAAAGCGTATGAGCTCCCAATCAAACTGTTCATTTCCAATCCTCAGTCTTCTAATCCTCTAATTGATGATATGGTTAGAGAATCCAATTACGTGACCTGTGAGGAATTCCATAAAATTCAAGAGGAGGTAAAAGAGTTGGAAAAGATAATGATGGAAATGAAGGGATGATGGATTCCAAGGTAGCAATACTCAAGAGAGAGATGTTGGATGCAATAGCGAGCATGCTAAATGAGTTATCAGGATTAAATACCAATGATTCAACCAGGGAATCAAAAAAGGACTGGCTGAAAAAAGTTCATAATATAATCAAGAAAGGGGGGCTCAAATCCAGCTCAAAACCCATCAGAAAGAGCCACCAAGAGCCCATTTTTGAAGAGTCCCTTTCTTAAAAGTTTGAGAAGCTAGTCAAAGAAGGGAAGATATGCCCTAAATCTCCAAGACCTGCCAGAACACAAGGGAAGTTGGGACATTGACATGACTTGTATTGAAAATTTTACCAGCATACTGGTCATCAAACTAACAAGTATAGGACTTTGAAAGAAGAAATCTTGGATCTGATAATGGCTTCTGAGTCGATCATCCTAAGTGAGATATCAGAGTTCGATCTGAATGAGTCAATTTGGGAAACATCTCAAGGGCCAAGCTGCAAAGAGCAAACTTCTAAAGAACCTATCATGAGAATGTTTCAAGGGCTTAACAGTGAAGGGATCTCACTACCTGAGAAGATAAGAGCCTCTGTGAGGAGATAAATATAGTATACCCGAATTGAGAAGCCACTATCATGGGTATTAAAGAAGTTCAATAGGGAAGGAAAACTAAACCCAATAGAGGCCAAGCTGGCTAGAAATCAAGGATAATGAGGGCATCGAGGTGATCTATATTGTATCTATCATCATCATACAGGCCATTTGATAGATCATTGCCACACCTTAAAGAACATAATCCAAGACTTTATTGATCAAGGTAT
>CAOJCQ013270939.1:0-10187 GCA_948356215.1 Stillingia texana | reverse complement strand
ACGAATTTAGAATGACTCCAAATATTACATGAACATTGTATAAAATTTATAAATACCACGAAAATAATTAAATCAGAATAAAAAGGTTCAGAAGATCTTTTCAATGCCAATCAAAATTCTTAGGGGATTTTTTCCTGAATTTCCTTTTTTCTGATTTCTCTGATATCTTATGCACTTTTAGAATGATATCTCATATCATTAACTTCAAATTTTATCTTTGTTTCCATAAGTCTATGGGTGTGTGACCTTCTGAAATCTCTATCAGCTTATAATACATGATGAACTGCTATATTCAAAGAAATTGAAACAACCGAAATTAATCCCTTTCAATTTTTAGATATTTATCTACATCACTAATTATTTTGTTTGTACAGATCATGAGCAACCACAACTAAAAATATCATGACCCCAAGAAATAGTAGATTTAGATGTGGTTTACAACATCCTGATCCATAAACAGATGATGCTGCAGTACGTTCTTTCACTTTGTTTTCATATCATTCAGAATCAGAATATGAATTAGTCAATTCTATAATTCTGAATATGTTAGAAATATGTTAGATTTTTATTCTTTTTAATGCTACCATTGAATCTTATTCAACTTTAGCATAAATGTTTAGTTAGAATTTTAGAATAAAATCAACATAATTTTTGTAATATGAACTTTCCCAATTAAGACAATTATCTTAGGATAGTAAATTTTTTATTGATAATACAAAAACCTTCAAGTAGGTCTAATCATACCCAATCTCAAGACCATGTGCACCACTAATGTGGTACGCTACTACAGAGTCAAAGTATATGAGATACTACTTAAGATTACCTTGATGATCTCAAGTCTAAGGATAATCCGCACTATTGCTTATTAGGAGATTCCTTCTCATTGAATTTTAATACTATCATCCATGTAAGAATCTCTTGGCAGGTCTCCGATGTACTTGTTCCCTAACAAACATCCACATGTTCTTTTAGGTCATCTCCATGATCACGGTAAATGAGATCAATTGTTTGAACCATTCAAGAAATGTAACATGTTGTTGATCTTATTCCGCATTCTACAATGTCCCATATTGATAGAATATTTTGATCAGAAAATTATTTAAATATCTCACATTTGCATATAATATGCATCTCATTATTATAACTTGTTTATTATTATATCCATATTGTGACTGATATCAGGAACTTCATTAAATTGTTTAAGATTCAGAAACACATATATTTAAATATAATATAATATAATATAATATAATATAATATAATATAATATAATGAAAAAATGTTTTTATTAATCATTTAAAGATTACATATACATGAATTATAATTACAACTGTAACTGTAAAGCATATCTCTAACAATAAGTAGTGAAGAGATTAAAAACTATTAAGCACTTCAAACAAAGAAATATAATTTTAACATACTAACATTCTAAAACCAACTGCATTGAGCAATTTAAAATACAATTATTAAAGCTCATATATATTAATTCTCCTTTGTACTCTATGGCTTCTTAGAAACCAAACAAGGTACCGTTTAATAGAAAAAATTCAAAAACGAAAAACCAAGAAAAAAACAGATTTTATAGTTATTATTTCCCTTTTCTTGACAAGTTTTAAGATTAGGGATGGGACCTTATAATTGATTATTTGACAAGTTGATTATTGTCAAGCTGACTATGGCATCCAAATTTGGAGGAATTGAACCGGAAAGCATCTTATAGGAAAAATTAGGATCTCGAGTTGTCTCGACTTCCCAAATTATGTTGATATTTTTCCAATCAACTTATTTTGACTAATATCAAGGGACTCCAAGTATGGTAAATTGCCTATCTCACTAGTAATTCTTTGAGAAAAAATGTTAGTCACTCAAATTCAATGACAACAAATTTGTGCATTAGCCGCATCCTTTGCCATGAATGTCTGAATAGCCACAACAGTTAATCAACTCTACATGAAAATAAAAATCGTCAAATCAATAAATCTGCCAAGACAATTCATATAAGGCTCGCAAAGAAAGCAATTTGAATATCTAATAAGCATAAAGTTGCAGAACGGCAAAACAATTAGAGGGTACTTAGAAATTTTGAACATTGAATGAGTTTATTGCTTCTTGAAAACAATCACAACTCCTCTAAACATAAGAAAATAAAAACCTAAATAACTACATTTAACAAATGCTAAAAGAATTGAAAAATCCATTTGATTTGTCCAAAGCTAACAAATCCATTGGCATAAACTTCATTAACTTAGATAGCTTATCATAGTTCCTACAGGCAAAAATGAAGAGAAAGAAAGGATTACCTATGATCTCTATTTTCTTTAAAAAACAAATTAATGAAAAAATAAAGGATTGTTTGAAGAAAAAGAATAAGAAAATTTGGGTATTTTTAAATCATTCTACTTTTAAAATTAATAAAGTTGAATCGGATACTCTAAATTCTAATTTTGTTTTTGTATGACATTTTTGAGAAAAGACCTAAGTTATATTCTACAGGATGTACTGTGATATTATATTTACTTTTTGATAATTAAATGTTATCGACCGGTAGCTTTTGAGCAATTTTGTATGGTATCAATAGATTGGTTGTGCATGAGGAATCAACATCTAGGCACATGGTGGATGATAATATTTAGGAAGGAGCTCTTCCTTCGTATCTTTTAGATCCTGAAAACACGACACGAGCAAAGGTATTTCTTGTGCAACAAATTTTGTATTATGAATCTAGTTTTGTAACATGTGCAGGTATGTGCACATACACACGTAAAATGTGAATATGCAATGGTATTATGTTTCTTCCGGGTATTGAGCAATAGTATAAAGTAAAAGAGGAAAGAAAAGGCTGGAAAGTGGGAGGTCCCTCTACCCAAGCTATGGCATTCACAATTTGTTGTCATTTTTATTAATATCTTTGTTTTTATCCTTGATGTGTGTTCTATTGAAAAGTGACTAAAACTATAAGCTTGAATTTGCAATTAACTGGTTTTTTTTTTTTTATTGTTAGATGTGGTGCTTTTATTATCAAAATGGTCATAAGGTGTGTTTGCCTTTACAGAAATCTGAATATACTGATTACTGTTAACCTATCATGAAGGGGATTTAATTGAAGGACAATCTGAAAATTGCATGTATTCTTGGTTTTGGAAAAAAATCATATTTATATAGTAAAAAAAATAAAAAAAATTATATGTTTATGTTAGAAACTGTAGAGATAATCATTAAAAAAATCATAAAACCATATTCTTTAACTTTAATTCATATCAAAATTTTCAAATTTTACCAAAATCTTAACAAAATTTTACTTATTAGCAAGTAAATATTAACACGATATAACAATTGAATGCACTTGATATATCAATAATTGAAATATGCAGATGCAGAATACAGACATTAAAAATGAACCAACGAATTAACTTGATTGAGGAAAAGAAAAAGCAATGAAAATAAAAAAATCTGAAACAATTTTTAATATAAAACCGAATAATAATACTATATTTTAATCTCAATTATTGTATGAAAATATGATTAAAATCTAATAAGAATTTTTTTTGACAGAACTTTTAATATGAATTTTTAAGTAAACATGAAAATTTGAACAAATTATAAATAAAACTAATTCAAAAAAAAATTAATTTAATTTAAGTATGACCAGTTCGACCCCGTTTCCACATATGACCATTGACCCTCTGTCTTTATCGGTTTGATGGCCGGTCCGGGTTTTACAACATTGATATTACCTTAATCTCATAATATGCCGAACTTGTTTTTGTCTGTGTAACTATCAAAGTATTACCTTGATCTCATCATAGCCAGAATCTGTTTGTCAATGGTTCTATCGATGTATTGCTATAGGCAGAACCCGTTTCTGCCTGAGATTATACCATGGTTTTATCTAGTTATTATAATAAATAGAACACGTTTCTGTCTGAGGTTATACCATGATTCTATCAAAATATCATCATGGTATTATCATAGGCAGAACTTTTTTCTATCTGAGGTTTTACAATAATTTTACGATGATTCTACCAAATTATTACCATAGACAAAATCTATTTTGTCCATAATTATACCATGGTTCTATCAATATATTATCATAGATATAATTTATTTTTATTTACTCGGTTCTGTTTGATGTTATACCATGATTCTACTAATGTATTACCTTGATCTCACCATAGATATTACCTGTTTTTATCTGAGGTTTTATTATCTTGATCTGACTATAGGTAGAACTTGTTTTTTCTATGGTTCTATCAAAGTATTATACTGGTCTCACCATAAGCAGAAACTGAACTAATACAATATTTTCTTAAATGATTTAGGAAAAAATATAAATTTTATTTGAAAATTTATGTAAATATACAATAAAGTTTAGGGAAAAAACGGGGTGTGAATGTATTTTTACTATAAAATTTGAAAATATATATTTTTCTTCTAAAATATTTAATGATTTAAAAAACGAAATAATGCTCAAAAAACCATTAAAATATTCATATCAAATGATATATTATGTCCCTTTTACGGCATGGCATGTCATTATATTGTGTCTTGACTCTTTATAATTGCCACATTTTACTCTATTTTTTATTTGGTTTTTCAAACTGGTTTTATTCTATACTTTTTCCGAAATCCATCACAGCAAGTGTCTTCTCAACAAGTGAAACGCTCACACACTTGTTCCTCTACCACTTCCTTGAATCACACAAATTGGATATAATTTAAATGTTTCTGAAAACATAAAAGCTAATGTGTTTCATATTTTATATAGTTCACAACAAAAAAAAAAAAAAAAACAAACAACTACAAAAAGTGCACAGCTCTTTCTTTTTCTTTCATGAGCCTAGGTGCACCCATTCCCAGTCTGCCCAGAACTCCGTAGTGTCTAAAACTAAGCAATTGTCACAATAACTACCAAATCTGACGATTGCTTGCAGTCTAATATGTCGTTTTCTTGAATAAATTTTCTTACTTCTCAAGATTCTGAAATAAATCATGGCTTAAGCAAGATAGCCACACATGATTTGGCAAAATTCTTTAGTCAGTGAAGCCGAATTGTCAATATTGAACAATCATTAGCATCCCAAACTTTTAAGACATTTTATCAATCAGTATTTGTGTGCTTTGGATGTTCGAACATATAATTTTATCATTCACAATATTATCCAAAATTGAAGAAAAATAAAGAATTTCAGTGATACAATTTCAGATTTAGCGAGAATAAATATTATAGAATCAATTTTAATGAAAAGGTTTAATTACAACGTTATAAACACAAAAATTTCAAAGAATAATTTCATAATTTGAGTCCCATGTCAGAAAATTTATAATAATATATTACTTTTTAGTGAAAAACAAGAGAAAATATTTATCTAGTAATCTTCATCGAATTCTAAAAATTAATAACTAAATATTTTTTAAGAGAAAAAAAATTTATTTTTCTTTCAAAGTTTGTCCGTAAACTCTATTTTATCTCAAAAAATTTCTTTTAGTTATTAAAATTGGTACAAAGATTTAGTGCTATAACACCCTATTTGAAAGCAGTTTCTAAACTTAATGAGACCATTTTAATATCAAAAATAACTTAAGAGGCAAAATAGAAACCCGAGATCAATGTCAAGGGTAAATGAGTACAATCCTCGCAATAAACCTCTTTGAACACTCGTAACCCGAGGCCACAACAAATGCTAATTTGATGCAAAAAGAAACAAATAGGCTAAAAAGAATTGCCAAAAAAGATTGGAGAAATTTTGATTCTTGAGTTGTTGAGTATTAGAATGATTCTATACAACAGTTAGTTTTCTGAAAAAAAAAAAATTAAGTGGTTTTCTCCATCAAAAATATGTCCTAAAATACACATGTTAATTTGGGATCCTACACTACTGCTTAGTTTCAAAATGTTAACAGAAGAACAACGACAATATACAACCTGGTCACCGAGCCCGAGTTCTCTTCCTACCTTTCGCTGTACTTTCAGGTTGTTGGGTAGCAGATCCGCGTGCAGTTTTTCTTGGTCTACCAGATGCTTTCATTGTCATGGTTAAGGATTCTGCCGAAGGGGGCGAATTAACATTGCTCAGTTTTTTAGCTGCATTTGCAGCTTTCGCAGCACCATTACTGGGTTTTGACACCTTTACTAGTAATTTCCAGTTAACCGGGCGAGCACTCCGGGGTTTCCCTGGAGGGTGAGGCATCGGTTCTGATGGCATGACGAGAGTAGAGGAAATCGTAGTAGTAGTAGTAGTATTCATTGTCTTGCTAATATAATCCTTCAAATGCTGCCTCAAACTTTTAGTGACAGTTTCTCGGAGAAGAAACGCGGACTTGTATTCCCGAGTAGTTTTCGAGTAAAAGACTAGGGAATTGTTTGCAAGTAGCAGCAGGTCCCGGAAGACTTCTTTAACTGATGTAACAGACCCACTTGCGATTCTCGACCTTAGTGTATCAAAATCGACATGCTGCAAAATCATTTTCTTGTATCTTCCTCTCTTCTGTTGTAATAAAACATTCCGGTTATTAGCAAAAACTTCTTTATAGCAACAAAGTAAAATCAAAAGGGGCAGTGGTGTCACTACCTGGCTATCGAGTCGTCGCCGGAAGACAGTGGCACATTTGTTCTCGGCAATTAAATTGAAAATGCTCATGAGATCAGGCGGTTCATCCTTGCTTGAACTTCGGTTTTTATCGTTGATATCTATGCATTGACCAGTCTGACCAGAACTGCTGGCCGAATTCTCTTTACTTATTGTAGCTGATAACACATCAGCTGACCCCCAAAACTCGCTTTCCCCAACACTTCCTTCTTTGATTTCCTTTCGACAATCTTTCCTCTTTCTCTTCCCTCTCCTCCTCCTTATACTTCCTCCGTGTCCCAGTGAAAATGTCTCCGCAAAATTGGAAACTTTTTCTTGTTTCAGAGATATCGGAACAATCGGTTTAGTCTCGTTCTCTTCAATTGACATAGAATCTGGAACTTGACATTCGGGCGACCAATTAGTCTGGGTTTCCTGAGTGAAACTCCCGGCCGATAATCCATCTTTGGATGTCTCTTTACTCGAAGTTTCAACCCCATCGAATTTTCGAAATGGCACTTGCGATTCTGTTTGACTCGAAACATAACCCGCATTGCTGTCATTTATTCTCTCGGCCTTCAAAACTTCAAGCTTTGATTCCAGTGACCTGAAATCAATCGATATGTAAACCGTGGGAAATGCTAATTTACTGAAAGAAAGAGGTAAATGTAATTGAATTAGCAGTGTCATACTGACCCGATCGAGTCTTCAGATTTCTCTAAAGCTCGCCTAAGCTCAGCCATCCGTTGCTTTCGAAGCTCTTCGAACAAAGCTCTGAGAGAGAGAGTAGAGTATCGAGTTTTCAGAATCGAAAAATGGATCAATTCGGATAAAAACTACATGAATAAGACTACTCACGTGCAACCTGAAAAACGCTGCTGCAAGTCGTCATACTTGGCTTGACATACCTGCAATATGAATACTAATCCATTAAAATTAATTCTGCTGCTACAACATTAAATAAGAGCCAAGTATCGGCAAAAATAGTATCGGATAAGATAATCGATCTCTATGATCTATCTCTCAATTAACTTAACTTTGTGCATTTCATTAAATAATTATGAGAACATAACACACGGTAATGAATTTATTCAACACCATTAAACCCTTTTGTAATTTAAGTGGATATCTACCACGGATTTTTCGTCTGAATCCAATTGATAGTGAACTAAGCTAATGACAGAATGCTACGTAAACTGTTAGACCCATCCTATCATTGACTTGGTCCACAAAGGGATCTGAGATCAATCTCCATGTTACAAACTAAGAATTTCTACAATCAAAAGACATTATCTTAATGAGAAAGGAATTTGAATTCTTTAACTTAGAACAAAGAAAGCAACCAAATGTGCTCACGTGGATGTCACGTGACCACTGAGATGATTCCCATAAGCACACAAAGTTTTTAATAGATATTGGTAGTTTGACCACTATATTAACATAATTTAATATAATAATTTGTCAATTTGGAATTCTAAATTGGCCTGTAAGTCATGCAAGTCACACCAAACATAAGTCAAAATCAAGACATGGTAATAGCATAAGCCAAAACATCCTATGAGACAAAGTCATTTTCGTATGTTCATTTTCAACCATAAGTAAGTTGCTATGTTTTTATCATCAATTATTAGCAAACCCAAGAAACAAACATTTTTTTCTTTTAATAATAATAATAATAATAATAATAATAATAAAAGAACTTGTATGTTATGGATTGTTTACTTTCCAAAATGTGACATTTGCAATAATGGAAGGCAAGTTGGATTCTTCAATTGCATAAAAAATTTGCCACATAATATTATTTTCTTTATTAAGTCGATCACATTTAAAATTCTAGATAAAATTATAGACTTCAATCCCATTATAAAAAAAAAATAATAGAATAAAATTATGGACAAAATTAATATTTTCCACGAAATTACAATATAAAAAAAAGGGAAAAAACATCCAATCAAAATTCTATCTTCGTACAATGGTACAATAATGTTTTCAAAGTATAAAACAATTAATAAAAATAACATAAATTCTTTTTTTTTTTTTTTGGGACGAAGCATAATTAATGAACAGAAGTTAAAAATGATAAAATCAATCAAAAACCAAGAAAAAAAAAGAAAGAAAATTGATGAAAATATCCGGTGAAAAAATTTTGCAAAATAGAAATATGAATAAAAAATAAACAAATAAATAAATAACCTCTGGTGTGAAATTAAACAGGCAAACAGTTCGGGCTCGAAGCTCCGACGCAACCAAATCCCAATCTTGGGTACCATACCGGAGAACTGCTCCGGCCAACAACAATTCCTCCCACGTGCCCCACCTCTCCGGCGCCGGCGCTTCCACCACAACCTCCGTACTCATATCACAGAACCCCAAATTATCAATCCACCACTTCCTTATCCTACGCACCCCCGGCGCACTATAGCCAAAATTTTGAAAAACCAGAGGGAAAAATCCAATTGAAAGGAGAAAACGGAAAACCAGCTTCTGGGTATTGGAGGGAAGAAAAAAATAGGCGGTATTTTGGGATAAGAGGTTGTTTTCTGGGTTTTTTTTTTTCTAATTTTTCTGGGTCATAGAGATATAAAGGAACTTTTTTAATGGATGAACTTTGAATAAGCAAAAGAATTTGAAAGAAATGGTGATATTGCAGCGTGAGAAACGGGATTGACAGATTCTTGTTGTTGTTGTTGTTGTTGTGCATAGAGAAAAGAAGAAAGAACAGATAAAATTTAAATTTATTATTTGTAATAATAGAATAAAAAAGGATAAATCTGTGTTCTTGATTGTGTGTTTCTTTATGATGGGTATCTCTATCTATTTGACAAAAAGAGAAGATGGGAATGTTTGTTAACTCGGAAAGAAACGGAGCTCTTCAACCAAATTTTTATTTTAGAAAATATTTTCTTTTATTTATTAACTTTATTTGTGTTCTTCTATTTGTCTCCCACTCTACAAATCTTTATGGCCTTTATCTTCCCTCCTCTATATCCACTTTATTTTACTAAAATTACTTTTGTACCCCTATCTTATTTTTTTGTAATAAAACATATATGAAAGCAGCCAAACTCTTAACCTTATAACTAAGGTTGTAAGAACCGGATCTACAATCGAACTAATAAATATAGAGAGTCAAAAGTTAGAAATTAAATTGGGGTTGAATCGTGATCAAACCGATCATAAAAATTCTATTAAAATATTTTTATTAAACTAGTTTTATTCATAATTTCATGTTTACTCAAAAATTCATATTAAAAATTCTATCAAAAATTGTTTTTATTAAATTTTGATCATATTTTTATGTCATAATTGAGATTAAAATATTGTATTGTTATTCAATTTCATATTAAAAATCACTTTTAGATTTATCTATCTTCGTTTGTCTCTCTTTTTCCTAGGTAATATATTGATTCATTTCTAATGCTGTAGTTCAGCCTTAATAGTAAGGTGTGTGAACTTTAAAACAAATCAAAGAGGATGATATGTTATGATTCAGAGGAGGAAGACGCCCATTCAAACATGAACCGATCTAGGAGGTATGGGGAACGAAATCCTCAAGTTGATAATGGCTTACACAACATCAAGATTGAGATGTCATCTTTTATAGGCAAGAATGATTACATC
>CAOJCQ013265815.1:0-19543 GCA_948356215.1 Stillingia texana | reverse complement strand
TCAAGAAAATTCGAAGTTAGAAATATTGATAGATAAAAAACTTTTATGGTTTGAAAAACCTCTTGTAACTATTCTTTTTGACTCTAAACGTTGGAATCGTCCATTTCGATATATAAAAAATAGTCAGTTTGAGAATGCTTTTATAGAATAATAAAAGAATAATAAAATAATGTAGAATAAATAATGTAGAATAAAAAAATAATAATATTTATTTCAATTTATTTTAAAAATTGAAAAGAAAAGTAAGAGTAAATTAATAAAAAGATTAACGCATAAGATAAATACAATAAGAGATAAGAAGAGATGCGACCGCTTCCTACAGATTTTATACCTTCTCCTACAAAAAAACCGGTAACACCGACTCCATTGATAATTCCATCAATTATTCGTTTATCAAAAAAATGAATTAATTCAGCTAATTTTCTTATACCCCCAATAAAAGATATTCCATAAAAAGAATCTATGTAACCTCGATTATAGGACCAATTATATATTCCAGTTATTATTCTGTCCCAAAGAATTCTCCTCGGACCTTTTTTAGCGAACGAATTAAAGAAAATCAAATTTTGTAAAGATGAATAAACAGGCTTATAGAAAGAGGACGCTATAAATATTCCGAAAAAAGCTATACTGACTGAAAAAGTTGCATTTGTTACAAATTCATACCAATCCACAGAATTTTTTTCATGTTGATGCAAAAGGTTTAAAGATGGAGTTAACAGTTTTGACAATATATCCAAATTGATCTTTTCTTGATTGAATTGATTGAAAGGAATGCCTATGGCCCCAATAAACAAAGTAAATAGTACCAAGACAAGCATAGGAAATAACATAGTATTATCGGATTCATGGGGGTAGGAAAAAATCCTTTTAGTGTTAAAATTATTAACAGTAATAAAGGGGCGCGTCATATTTCTTACATTACCATCAATTTGATATGTGTTCTTCCAAAAAAAAGAAGCCCTTTCATTATTATTCATTGTTAATGTTAATAAAGCTAATGAACGAAAATTTTTGTTAAGCGTTTTTGATCCTTGTTTACCCCATAAAGATATTGAATAAAGTGAACTATTTTTTTCCCCACTGTAATTTTGAAAATGAACATTTAAATGTCCTTCAAAAGTAAGTAAATAAACTCGAAACATATAAAATGCAGTTAATCCTGCAGTGAAAGAAGCTATTATTGCGAAAATGGGTGAATACAACCAACTATCATTAAGAATTTCATCTTTGGACCAAAAACAGGCGAAGGGTGGAATACCACAAAGAGAAAGTGTTCCTAATAAAAAAGAAGTTTTTGTAATTGGAATATGTTTTGTTAAACCACCCATAAGAACCATATTTTGACTCTTATCTGGAGAATAACCAACAATAGTTTCCATTGAATGAATAATGGATCCAGATCCTAAAAACAACAATGCTTTCGAATAGGCATGAGTAATCAAATGAAATAAAGCACCTCGATAAGACCCCATACCTAGAGCTAACATCGTATAACCCAATTGAGACATTGTAGAATAAGCTAAACTTCTCTTAATATCTTTTTGAGCAAGAGCTAAAGTAGCTCCTAAAAAGACTGTTACTATGCCTATCAAAGCTATTACATTCATTATGTAAGGTATGACTACGAAAAGAGGAAAAAGTCGAGCTACAAGAAAAATTCCTGCCGCTACCATAGTAGCAGCATGTATCAGAGCCGAAATAGGGGTGGGCCCTTCCATAGCATCTGGCAACCATACATGAAGAGGAAATTGCGCCGATTTAGCAATTGCGCCAGAAAATAATAGAAAGGCACACAAAGTAACAAATACAAAATTAACTTGATTATTATAAATCAAGTTATTGAATATTTTGAATAAATCCCGAAATTCGAAACTACCCGTTATCCAATAAAGACCTAAAATTCCTAATAATAAACCAAAATCCCCTACACGATTGGTTACAAATGCTTTTTGACAAGCATTGGATGCAATGGGTCGTGTGAACCAAAAACCTATTAAAAGATAAGAACACATTCCGACTAATTCCCAAAAAATATAAATTTGTATCAAATTAGAACTAGTAACTAATCCCAACATTGAAGTATTGAACAAACTCATATAAGCAAAAAATCTCAAATATCCTTGATCATAAGACATATAATTGTCACTATAAAAAAGAACCATAATTCCAACTGTAGTAATTAATACTAATAAAATAGAAGTCAATGGGTCAATCAAGTATCCGAATTCTAAAGAAAAATCATTATTGATGGTCCACGACCATATATATTGGTAAATAAAACTGCTATTTATTTGCCGAATAGACAGATCGATTGAAAAAATCATAACTATACTTAACAATAAAACACTTGGAAAAGCCCACACACGACGAAGTTTTTTTGTTGCCGCCGGAAAAAGGAGGAGTCCCGCTCCTATTAACATAGGGGCTGGGAATGTAACGAAAGGTATGATCCATGAATATTGATATATATGTTCCATAAAAAAACTTTTTTAATTACTAATTAATTATTTCTTGTTTTTGATTCATCGGCTCTTATATCTTTTTAACTAAGTCAGTGAATAAAAATAAATAAATGAAAAAAACTATGTAAAACGTAAATTGAATTTTCTATTCTTAATTATTTAACTATTCTGCATTTTTACAAAATACTTCACATATTTAAATCAAAAAGTTAGAATTGATCAAATAAAAATACTAGTGAAAAAAAAAATACTTATTCTAACTAAACTTATTCTAACTAAAAAAAAAAAAAAAAATGAATTATAATTCAAGTAATTACTTATTTTTAATTACAAATTACAAGTTTTTATATACATAGAAAAAAAGAGAAAGAATTCTAACATAACAAAAAAAAAGAGTATTTTCAATTTTGATAGTGATAGCAATAATAAAAAAAAAAAGATGATTTTACCGGATCCTTACTGGATTCAATAAAATAAATGAAAAAAATAAATAATTATTTATTTTTTTTGCTTTATTCAGAATTCAGAATCATTAACTAGTACATTTTGGGATGGATTTATTGACTTTCATTATGTTTGTCGAAAAAACAAACGGTCATATCATATTTGACACTTTTCTTTTACATAGGTAAAAGAAATAATAAATTTATATATATATTATAATAATTATAATATAAGGATATAAGATTTAGAATATAAGGCTAAATAACACTTATATTTTAGGATAAATAAAAGAAATTTTAGATTCTTACTTTTTATTCATTCTGTATTAATGTATTCTTATATTTTATACATGTAATATGACGAAAAAGACAGAAAAAAAAAAATAGGCTTCTTTTATGAAAAGAGTATAATTTTCAGACTAAATATATAGTGAATAGAATAGTAAAGAATAGTGAATAGAATAGTAAAGAACGCTTTTTTTTTTTTTACCTTTTAATTTTTAACAATAAATGTCTTTCACATCCAACTATAAAAATAAATAACTTCTTTATTTTTGAATGGCAGTTCCAAAAAAGCGTACTTCTATATCAAAAAAGCGTATTCGAAAAAATATTTGGAAAAGAAAGGGATATTGGGCAGTATTGAAAGCGTTTTCGTTAGCGAAATCTCTTTCTACAGGTAATTCAAAAAGTTTCTTTGTGCGACAAATCAAAAATCAAAGGTTGGAATAATCTAATTTTACTTGATATGATAAAGAAAGAAAACGTCTAATTTCGTTTATTTTTTCTAATTTTTAATAGAAATTTCTATTTCTAATATGAAACATAGAATATTAAAAATCTAATACTAATAGCTAATATATATTAGTAAATTAGATATATATATAATTTTAATAGATATATATATTATCTATTTATTATATTATATAGATATAGAAATTATATAGAAAAGAAATTTTATTTATATATTATATAAAGATATATATAGAAAAATATAGAAAGATAAAAATAGAAAGATAAAAAAGATAAATAAGATATATTAGAATATATTATATATAAAATAAAGATAAAGAAGATATATATAAGGATTTCCCCGCATTCTTCATTCTTTTTTAATGTTTTGAACTAATCAATATTAAATCGACCCCCTTTTTGCTTTTATCATATGTAGAATAAAAAATTCTTTTGTCTACTGAATTCTAAAAATGGTACTTTTTTTGTTTGCAAAATAAAGAGAAGACACAAGATTTCATCGTTCTTTTTACTTTTAGAATATTTTATCATTTTCAGGATGGGGATTATTATTTAGTATTTTCCCCATCGAACCGTTTATCACAATACAATAATAAATATTTCTAAATTTTGCCTTTTTTCTATTTTTACTATTTCAATTTCAATATATATTTTTTTATTTATACTATTTGAATCTAAAATTGAATAGAAAAGGGCCGAACAGATATAAGACTTTTAATTAAAAAAAGGAGAACATAATTGAGTTAAAATAATTGTGAGTTAAAATAATTGACTAATATTATTCTAAATCACTATATAGAATAGACTTTGCTTTCAATCCAATTAATAAAAGTACCTTTCAGATTTTATTTAGAAAAAAAAAATGTGTCAATGTCAATTTTGATTTGAATGATCTACTTTATTTAATTTAATACTGGGGTTGGAACCTGGCTCAAGATATATATTAAATTAAATAGGATTTTTTTTTAAGTACAGGGCAGAACTCGAAATTTTTTTGTTATATGATATGTCCAGATCAATACCTAATTGGGTTTTTAAATACGTCTCTCCACACTAAACACCTAACCAAAAAAAAAGTTCCATACATCTCTTGAATGTAATATTCAAATTGTAATTCATAAAAAAAATCGATTTTTTGCATTCTTAAATGAATTTTTCGTCATGAATTTGAATGTTTTGCAAAAAATATTGCATTGAATTGACTCCTTCAAGCTCGACGATTAAAAAAAAATCGATTATTATAATTTTGAGCAAGCCGCTATGGTGAAATCGGTAGACACGCTGCTCTTAGGAAGCAGTGCTAGAGCATCTCGGTTCGAGTCCGAGTGGCGGCATAACATCCTGTAATTTTCAAAAGGATACGATAAATCCTATAATGAATTCACTTTCTGATATGAATTCTATATAATAGGGGAACCCCCCTTAATTTTAAATTTTTAATTTAAAAAATTTTATGATATTTTTGACTTTAGAACATATATTAACTCATATATCTTTTTCAGTCGTGTCAATTGTAATTACAATTCATTTGATAACTTTATTAGTCGATGATTTTGTAGAACTATATGATTCGTCAGAACAGGGCATGATAACTACTTTTTTCTGTATAACAGGATTATTAGTTACTCGTTGGATTTTTTTGGGACATTTACCATTAAGTGATTTATATGAATCATTAATCTTTCTTTCATGGGCATTTTCTGTTATTTATATGATTCCGTATTTTAAAAAACATAAAAATTATTTAAGCGCAATAACCGCGCCAAGTACTTTTTTTACTCAAGGGTTTGCCACCTCGGGTCTTTTAACCGGCATGCATCAATCCGAAATCTTAGTGCCTGCTCTCCAATCCCAATGGTTAATGATGCACGTAAGTATGATGATATTGGGCTATGCAGCTCTTTTGTGTGGATCATTATTATCAGTAGCATTTCTAATAATCACATTTCGAAAAATCATAAGAATTCGTGATAAAAACAATAATTTATTAAATGATTCATTGTACTTTAATGAGATACAATATATGACGGAACAAAAGAATGTTTTAAGAAATATTTTGTTTCTTTCTTTTAAGAATTATTACAAGTTTCAGTTGATTCAACAATTAGATGACTGGAGTTATCGAATTATAAGTATAGGGTTTATTTTTTTAACGATAGGTATTCTTTCGGGAGCAGTCTGGGCTAATGAAGCATGGGGATCATATTGGAATTGGGACCCAAAAGAAACTTGGGCATTTATTACATGGACCATATTCGCGATTTATTTTCATACTCGAACAAATAAAAATTGGGAGGGTTTAAATTCCGCAATTGTCGCTTCTATGGGTTTTCTTATAATTTGGATATGCTATTTTGGAGTTAATTTAGCAGGAATAGGACTCCATAGCTATGGTTCATTTGCATTAACAATTAACAATTGAAGAAAGGGTTTGACGAATGCAACTCTATAGGACAGCAAAGCATAGATACAAAAAACTTCAGGTAAGCCGTTGAGAACCTTTTGAATCATCATAATATTACTTGATTCAAAAAGTTCTCACAAATGCCAAAAAAATTTGGTTACAATTCATTTTTTTTTTTGAACTAAAATTTAAGAGACGAAAAAATAAGTTTTTTCATTATATAACCTAAGGATTTTCAATTTTTTAAAATCAAAATCATAGGATTTCTTTTTTTTTTTTTTTTAGAAAAACTATTTATAAAAATAATTAGATAGAATAGCTTCGACCCTGTCAACTGATAATGATAAAACGAAATCCGGATAAATCCCAATACCTATTACAGGCAGAAGGATAGAGATCGAAACAAATAACTCCCGCGGTCCAGAATCAAAAAAATAAGAGTTTGGGACATTAAACAGTTTGTATCCATAAAACATCTGGCGTAACATAGATAATAAATAAATAGGAGTTAATATCATTCCAACTGCCATTACGCCAGTAATTAATATTTTGGACATTAAAAGATATTTTTGGCCGGTAATTATTCCAAAAAATACTATCAATTCTGCAAAAAAACCGCTCATGCCCGGTAATGCAAGGGAAGCTAGTGATAAGATACTGAAGGTCGTGAATATTTTTGGCATTGGGGTAGCCATTCCACCCATTTCGTCAAGATAAACACGACGTATTCTATCATAATCTGTTCCTGCCAAGAAGAAAAGTGCAGCACCTATGAATCCATGTGATATAATTTGGAAAATAGCTCCGTTGAGTCCCATATCACTTATCGAGCAAATTCCTATAATTATGAAACCCATATGAGATACGGAAGAATAGGCTATTCTTTTTTTTAAATTTCGTTGACCCGGAGATGTTGAAGCTGCATAGATTATTTGCATTACGCCTACTATTAGCAACCAGGGAGAAAAGATAGAATGAGCGTGAGGTAATAATTCCATATTGATTCGAATCAACCCATACGCTCCCATTTTTAATAAGATTCCGGCTAAAAGCATACAAGTACTGTAATGTGCTTCCCCATGAGTGTCTGGTAACCACGTATGTAACGGTATAATCGGTGATTTGACAGCAAAAGCAATAAGAAATCCAATATAGAAAAATATTTCTAGCGCCACAGGATATGATTGATTGGCTGATGTTTCAAAATTGAATGTTGGTTCATTGGAACCATATAAAGCAATACCCAAGGCTCCCATTAATAAAAAAACAGAACCTCCCGCAGTATACAAAATAAACTTTGTAGCTGAATACAGACGTTTCTTTCCCCCCCACATGGATAGAAGTAAATATACGGGAATTAATTCTAACTCCCACATGATAAAAAAAAGTAAAAGATCTTGAGACGAAAATAATCCTATTTGACCACTATACATTGCTAACATCAGAAAATGGAATAATCGGGAATCCCGAGTAATCGGCCAAGCCCCTAAAGTAGCTAAAGTGGTGATAAATCCTGTCAGTAAAATAGGTCCTAACGAAAATCCATCGATTCCCAGTCTCCAGTAAAAATCAAAAGATTGGATCCATTTATAATCTTCTGCTAATTGGATTAATGGATCCTCCAACCGGAAATAATAATAAAACGCATAAGTCATTAAAAGGAGTTCTAATATACATATACACAAAGTATACCATCTGATTACTTTATTTCCTCTATGAGGGAAAAGAAAAATTAATAAACCCGCGGATATCGGTAAAACTACAAATACTGTTAACCAAGGAAAAGAATTCGTGGTAAAGACAAGATACGCTTGGACTAGAAAAACCCGTTCTAGAAAACATAATATATATATTTTATTATTTTTTTTTTTCGAGTACGGGTTTTTGTCGGTAAACACAAAATCAAATGTATTCAAGTGGGTTTTTCTGGAAAATATCAATAAGCTAGACCCATGCTTCGAGTTGTTTCATGCCATAAATAAACTCGAACACTCAAGAAATCTGTTGGACAGGCGGATTCACATCTCTTACAACCGACACAGTCTTCTGTTCTTGGAGCGGAAGCGATTTGCTTGGATTTACATCCATCCCAAGGTATCATTTCTAATACATCTGTGGGGCAGGCTCGGACACATTGAGTACACCCTATACATGTATCATAAATTTTTACTGAATGTGACATTGAATTTCTAATTTTTTTAACGTCATAAAATTTCAATCTAGTCAATTTCTAAACCAATCATCATATATTTAGACACCAGACGAATCAATAATTTACCAGAAGTTTTTTATTCAATTCTGGATCAACTCATGAAATAGAGCCAAGATACTTTAAGCCCTTACATTTTCATTTTCACAAACAGGATCAGATAACTTACGTATCATACATGGCAACTCGAATTAATGAATACGAAAATTATATTCTATTCAATTAATACTACTTATTCAACAAATTCGATTGATTGATACTAGTGGATTTTCTGTTACGATAAATTGACGAAACAATAGCCGGCCCAATAGCTGCTTCAGCGGCTGCGATAGCTATAACAAAAATTGAAAAAATATTTCCTTTTAGTTGGCGACTATCAAAAAAATCAGAAAATGTTACGAAATTTATATTAACGGCATTCAGTATAAGTTCAAGACACATAAGGGCTCTAACCATATTTCGACTCGTGATCAATCCATAGATACCGATAGAAAATAAATAGGCACTCAAAACAAGTACATGTTCGAGCATCATTGATGAACTCCTTATCAATTTCGATTTATTTCAATATGAACAACAATTCAACATCAAGGGATTGGTTTGACTAGAATTAGAATATCACAAGTACAGAACAAAGAAATATATGGATAATAGATCAAATAAAAGAATTTATACCTAAATCATAAATAATTTTTAAATAATCATAAATAATCTTTAAATAGAATTGAAGGAAAATAGATGTGATAACATAGAAAACAGTTTTAATTTGGATTTCGATTACTAATTCTAAAGATTTATTACTGACGAGCCACAGCAATCGCACCTATCAAAGCAACTAAAAGAATTATTGAAATGAATTCAAATGGAAGAAAAAAATCTGTTGATAAATGAATTCCAATTTGTTGACCATTACTTATTAAATCTTGTTCTATAATCTGATTTGTTCTTGTAGTCCAAATAATCCCGTACCATGACGTATCTGGAATAATAGTAATTAGTGAAACAAAAATGCTTGTACAAACTAAGGAAGTTATCCCGTTTCCAACAGTCCAAAGATTAAAATCTTTGTAATATTCTGAACCATTCATGAACATTACGGCAAATAGAATTAAAACATTTATAGCTCCCACATAAATAAGGAGCTGTGCGGCAGCTACAAAATGAGAGTTTGCTAAAATATAAAATAAAGATATACAAACAAAAACGAATCCCAATGAAAAGGCAGAATAAATTGGGTTGGTAAATAATACTACTCCTAAACCTCCTAATATAAGACCTAATCCCAGAAAAACTAAAAGCAAATCATGTATTAGTCCAGGCAAATCCATTGCACGTAAAATAAGAGATAAAAAAATTGAATTGTTTCTTCATGACCTTATTGACCTGACCAGGAAAAACTTTTTTTGTATTTTATATTATTTTTTATTTTATATTATATATATAGATATAAGTATAAGCATATAGATATAAGCTCTTAATTGTGACCTTAATTGACTAAAGGGTGTTGTAAATAATTGTAAATAATTACTATATGTACAGCTATTGTACTAATTTCATTTCGTTCTGTCTCGAAAAAGGCATTCTAAATTGCATTTTCATTTTCGAAATAATTATGGATTATGGATATAGTAATAGATATAGATTGTCAATCCAAATTAAGTTACGATGCAATTTTCATCAATCAAAGCAATAGTTGGAATTTCTAATTTTTGTAGTTATTGACCAAGAAAAATGAAAGCAACCCCGTTCCATACCTTTCCATAATTTTAGTTTAAAAATTGTACTTTTTAATCAATCAAAGCAGTTTATCCATTTTTTTTTTTTAGTTGAATTCAAAATTGTTCGAATTGTATAATCGTCAACTACTGACATTGGTAAACGACCCAAAGCAATTTGATTATAATTCAATTCGTGCCGATCATAAGTGGAGAGCTCATATTCTTCAGTCATTGATAAACAATTTGTTGGACAATACTCAACACAGTTGCCACAAAATATACAGATTCCAAAATCAATACTGTAATTTAGTAACCGTTTCTTTCGAATGTCAGTTTCCAATTTCCAATCAACAACGGGTAGATCTATAGGACATACACGAACACATACTTCACAAGCAATGCATTTATCAAATTCAAAATGGATTCGACCGCGAAAACGCTCCGATGTGATTAATTTTTCATAAGGATATTGAATAGTTACAGGTAAACGATTTGCATGGGATAAGGTAATCATGAAACTTTGACCAATGTACCTTGCAGCTCGTATGGTTTGTTGCCCATAATTCATGAACCCAGTTACCAGGGGAAACATATCGTGAATTTTTATGAATAATTTTATGTTTGTTTTTTTCTCTTGTTTGATTTAAAGACAACTCATGAATATAGAAAAATATTCTTTTATTATTCTTTTATAGTGAAAGGAGTTGGAAAGAGGTTGTTAATAATAGATTACCGAGAGAAATAGGTAAAAGAAATTTCCACCCAAGATTTAAAAGTTGGTCCATTCTTAGTCTAGGTAAAGTCCATCTTGTTGTGATAGGAATGAACAAGAACAAATAAGTTTTAACCAGTGTAATAAAGATATCAATTGTTGTTCCAAAGACTCCACTTATATTATTTATTTCAAAAAACTGAGGAACGAATATATACGGGATAGAGATATTCCAACCGCCCAAGTAAAGAACTGTTACAAATAACGAAGAAACTAATAAGTTTAGATAGGAAGCAATATAAAATAAACCAAATTTGATACCCGAATATTCGGTTTGATAACCTGCTACTAATTCTTCTTCTGCTTCTGGTAAATCAAAAGGTAATCTCTCACATTCTGCTAGAGAAGAAATAAAAAAAATGATAAATCCTATAGGTTGACGCCACAAATTCCACCCCCAAAAACCAGATTTTGATTGGGCCTCAACTATATCAACTGTACTTGAACTGTTAGATAATCATAGTCGGTGATAACATCACTGTTCCCATCGCTATTACAGAACCGTACATGAGATTCTCACCTCATACGGCTCCTCGAAGGCCATAAATAAATTTAAGGACCAGATTGTATTATTTATTTTGATATATTTGTAGAATAGATCAGATCAAAATAAAATCAAACCTCTCGACGTTCCCAAATTCGAGCAATGAAATTCTATCTGTTATAATACTAAAAATCAAAAAGTACTTCGGAATTGATCTCATCCTTTAATAATTTCAATTTTTCTTTCTTGAGTAATAACTTAAATCCTTCAATAAAATACTCTTTGTAAAATTCCTTGTCAAAATATTAATAGATATTTCACCCTATCGTTTTCGATTACGAAAATTAGATATTCCGAATTATGACACGAATTCTATTTCTATGAATATCGATATAGGAAAAAAAGATTGCTTTTTCTATTGCTATTGTAATTCGATTCTTTTTGTTTTTTCATTCCTATTCTTCTTTCTGAAAAAACAAAAAAGGGGATTCAAAAAAGGAAAGGATTATTTCGTTCTGGATAGTCATTTGTTTAATCGGTGGGTAGGAGCATACTCTGGATCGGAATTTTTGGGAGTACTGCCTGATCATTTCTACCAACTTAAAGCCCCAATTAATATACTTTTTGTCGAAATAGCTTTTTCGATAATTTTAAAAATCTCTATTACGAATCCTTTGTGTATCTTAGTGTTCCTAACCATCCACTCATTTTTGCTGAATCACCTGTTAGCATTATGGTAATACCTATAGAGAATACCTATAAATGATAGTGAAAACCCAATAAAATAAAGCTGATCTTTTAAGCCCGCTTCAAGCCAGGATGACTAATCAACCAATCTTGGGGCAAACAGTCTTCTTTTCTTATGTTTATTTCTGTTTTATTCTTGTACATAGGAAATGAGTCTCAATTTTTTTTACTACAAATTTCGAAGGCGTTTTCTTTCACTCATATAACTATCCAATTTAGTTCATGAACCAAAACCAAAATGATGAATAAAAAATGAAGATATCTAGTCAATTCATTTCGCCTTCTTTCTAAAAAGAAAGGAATAGCGAAAAGTTTACGTTTCAACGAATCGCACGTAGAGATATGGATAACACACAAAGAGTTAATGGTATTTCATAACTAATCGATTGAGCAGCAGCTCGTAGACCACCTAAAAAGGAATATTTATTATTTGATCCATATCCTGACATAAGAAGTCCAATGGGAGCAATACTTGAAATGGCAATCCATAAAAAAACACCAATATTTAGATCAGTTAAAACAAAGTGATACCCAAAAGGAATTACTAAATAGCTTAATAGAGTTGATATGACTGCTATGGATGGTCCAATACTGAATAAACGAGTATCCCCCCTAGATGGAAAAAGATTCTCTTTGAAAAGTAGTTTTGTCCCATCCGCTAGAGCTTGAAGAACTCCTAAAGGACCCGCATATTCAGGCCCAATACGTTGTTGTATCCCTGCAGATATTTCTCTTTCTAACCATACGATTACTAGTATTCCTATCGTGATTCCCAATACAAGAGTCAAAATAGGGGCAAACACCCATATAATTCCATAGGCCTCGTTTAAGGATTCTAACCTAGAAAAAGAATTGATAGCTTGTACTTCTGTTGTATCAATTATCATTTCAACGATCAACTTCTCCCATAATGATATCTATACTACCTAGTATTGTCATAATATCGGCCAATTTCATTCTTTTAACTAATTCAGGAAGAATTTGCAAGTTGATAAAACCCGGGGGGCGAATTTTCCATCTCCAAGGAAACCCGCTCTGATCCCCTATCAGAAAAATTCCCAATTCTCCTTTTGGGGCTTCAACTCTCACATAAAGTTCTTGTTTCGGTAATTCAAAAGTAGGAGAAGTTTTTTTACTAATGAATCGATATTCGAAATCGTTCCATTCCGGATTCTTTTCTCTATCAAAACGTCGGGTTTCTAAATTCTCATAGGGTCCCCCCGGAATTCCTTCCAGAGCCTGTTGAATAATTTTTATAGATTCCAGCATTTCACCAATTCGGACTAAATAACGAGCTAATGAATCTCCTTCTTTTTGCCACTGGACTTCCCAATCAAATTCGTCGTAACACTCATAATGATCAACTTTACGAAGATCCCATTGTACTCCGGAAGCTCGTAGCATTGGTCCCGATAAACCCCAATTTATTGCTTCCTCTGCACCAACAATACCTATTCCTTCAACTCGTTCTAAAAAAATAGGATTTCGTGTAATAAGTTTTTGATATTCAGCAACTCCTGTTAAAAAATAATCGCAAAAATCCAAACATTTATCTATCCAACCATGAGGTAGATCAGCCGCTACCCCCCCGATACGAAAATAATTATGCATCATTCTCATACCGGTGGCAGCTTCGAATAAATCATATATTAATTCTCTCTCTCTAAAAATATAGAAGAAAGGAGTCTGCGCGCCAATATCTGCCATAAAAGGGCCAAGCCATAACAAATGAGAAGCTATACGACTTAATTCCAACATAATTACTCTGATATAGCCAGCTCTTTTAGGCACTTGAATATTTCCTAAGAGTTCAGGACCATTTACTGTTATTGCTTCTGTGAACATAGTAGCCAAATAATCCCACCGTGTTACATAGGGCAAATATTGTATAATTGTTCGATTTTCCGCAATTTTTTCCATTCCTCTGTGTAAATAACCTAATATTGGTTCACAGTCAATAACATCCTCACCGTCTAGAGTAACGATGAGTCGAAGAACACCATGCATTGATGGGTGGTGGGGACCCATATTGACTATCATAAGGTCTTTTCGTGTAGCTGGTACATTCATAGGGGTTTCCTCGATCCATTCTTCCATTCCACGAATTACTCAAAACAAAAAGAAGTTCATCTCAAGATCGAATAAATCAAATAATTCAACAAAACTCTTCGAATTAACGAGTTTTTGACTTCCGCATATCCAACCGACTAATTAATTCTTTATAATGTACTCTATTTTTCTTTTCTAAATAAGACAACAGCCGTTGACGTTTTCCTAAAATTTTACGCAAACCTCTCTGGGATAAATAGTCTTTTCTATGCACTTCCAAATGTAAAGTAAGTCTTCGTATCTTATTAGTGAAATTAACTATTTGAAATTCAACAGATCCCTTGTTTTCGTTTTTTTCTTCTTGTGAACTGATTGAAATGAATGAATTTTTTACCATAAAACAAGCCCCCCTTTTTTTAGTTTTAAGTTTAAGATATTTTTTATTGATTTTTTGATCAGTAATAATAAAAAATGTATTAATAATGTATTAATATATAATAACGTCAGTTCATTTTCATTTGGTATACACAGAAATCTTTACTTTGTTAGTAATTCAAAATTTTGTCAAATAAAATTTATCATTAATCAATCCAATTTTTTTTTTGAATTTTTTATTTTAAAGGTAGTCTATTTCTTCGCTTACAAAAAAGAACAAAAATTCTATCTAAAATTAAAAGTCAAAAAATTCCAAAATGAATTAATTCATTTCTAGATCTAATTGATACATGATTGAATTTCATGTACCACAATGGAATATGGAGTGTAAAAGAATGACGCGTTTATCTCCTTGTTTTCCTCTACCTAGATCAGATATGTGATCTATATATGAAAAATGTGCCCTTTTCCTTAGGAAATTTCAACCGCGGATATATATATATCCTTACCATACTGAACCGGCTGGCATTATTAGTATCGAACCAATAGCGATTCATACAAGCTAAATCTTCTAATCGAAAATTGGGCCAAAGAAAAAATTTTAATTTAATTAGTTTATTTTTTTCTCTATCAAAATGTTTGCTTTTATCCACAACGGGACTAACATTTTTTATGTTATTACCATTGAAAATTTCTGTATTTATATGAATATCGTTTTTATTTTTTAAATTGAAAGAAATTAGAATTCTTAATTCTCTACGACGTTTAGGGGCTAAAATATTTTCCGGAACAAGTAAATCATAATCATTTTTGTCTCTATTTCCAATTCTATTGGACTGTCCTTTAATAGATTCGGTAAAATTCTTTTTAGAAACATAGAAATTTTCTCTATATTTTTGATTAATTTCTTGTTTGTTCTTATGAACTAATAAGATACCTACCGTTTGATACAAAATAAATTGCCCATCATTTTTTACCGACAGACGGACAGGTTCGATAATCAATATTCCCTTTTTCATCAATTCTGTAAGAGTTAAATCCTTCTGAACCATCAGAATATTCAGACTTATTTCTTGCCGTTGAATAGAAGATATAATAATTTCTCGTGGATTTCTCAGCCTAAGCAGGAGACAATATACTTTGATATTATTAATTACTTTTTGATTTAAAGAACCATTCCATCTTAATTGAAAACATAAATACCGTTTTAGGAAGAAATGAAGTTCTACTTCCGTATGACTTTTGTTTTGCTTTTTATTTCTATGTTTTTTCATATCTAATCCCATATATTCTTCTTCAATATCTTTTTCTTGATTTGCGAAAACTGATCCAAAGTCCACTTGGTCGTCGGATTCTTTTTCTTCGTAATTTTGATTCTCTAATTCAATAATTTTTTTTTTATTCATAGATAGAAAAAGATCGCTATTTTTCTTCTCGTTGATTTTATTTTTTTTACTAAAATTTTCATTTCTATGAAAATTTAAAAGAAGAAATTCAATGGGTATTGGCCATGGTTTTATCCTATATGTGTTGTAAAGTATCACAAATTTTCGAAAGAACCAAAGTTCAAAATAGGAATTGGATATGAGATGATTTTGTATTTCTTCATTCATTCCCATCCAATCAAAAAAGGGGTTTTTTTGATTGGATGAATTGACTTCTTGATCCTGGTGAATTGTAAGAAAATAACTAGTTTTCTTATCAATTTTATCAATTATTTGATACTTATTAGTTGTAGTCTTACTATTTTTTTTATCTTTACTTCCGATATCGATCCAGGACTCAATATTGACTTTATTTCTAAGACAAAAATTGAGAATTCTCCAATCAAAATATTTTCTATCCGGGCTTTTCTCTATCTCGATAAGATCATCTTCTGCTAGGTAATTAGTGCTAGGAATGCCTTCTAACATGTCAAATAATTTGCTTTTATTTGTGTTGGAATTATAAGGAATTTCTTCTTTATTAGTTACTTGGAATGGTAATCCATAAATAAAAGAGTCCTTCTTATTTTCATAATTAATAGATTTATATGATAACAAATTATATCTATAGTGTTTTTTAAAATTATCTTTTTTTAAATTCTCTTTTTGATTTAGTAATGAGTCTGTCTCAAAATCATTTTTTTTTTCATTTTCATAATGAATTAATTGGTCTTTTTCATAGAAATTTGATTTGCTTAATTTTTTATTTTGAACCGTATGGTGTTGATAGATTCTATTTCGCCATTTTTGTGTTATTAATCTAGACCATCTAATCTGAGATAAATCGTATTTATATTCATAATAACTTCTTAACCAGTTTGTCCATTGATTCATTACATAATTTCGAAAATTTTTATCTTTTAATTCGGAATTAAACAGCCCTTGGGCTCTAAAATAATCCTTTATTTCATTCTTAAGAAAAAGGCCATGGTATTGAAAGATATATCTTAACTTATATAAGTTTAAGTTAAGGATTGAGATTTGGGATAATTTGTAAAATACATACGCTTGTGATAAGGAAGATATGTCACAAAAAATCTGTGAATTATTATGAATAACAGCGGTATTTTTTGACTTTTTTATAATCGAAAAAAAGTGAATTTTATTTTGATTTGTTTTATCAATTTTTTTGTTATTTTTTTCATTATTGTAAATGTATTTAATAATAATTTTTTTTGTTGATTCAAGAAAAAGTTGCGCATTGATCCTTGAAATATTAATGATACCTAAAAAGATATTTATGTATATCTTTTCAATCAAAATTTTTATAAAAAAGTGAAATTTACGTGCTAATCGAGCATTTTTTCTTTTTAATATGTGCGAAATATTTTTTGATGGTCTTAATTTTTTAGCATTATAACTTATTTTGTTTTTGTTAGGACTAATATTTACTTCTGAGGTTAGAATTTTGTTTTCCTTTTCTTTTGTAATGGTTTCTATTTGATTTATAATTATCTTTTTTCTAGCGGAAAGATCTTTCATTTTTTTTTCTAGCAGTGAATAATTTGTCCAAGGCATAGATCGAATTGGGGCGGACAATTTAGGAGTCGTCCAATTATTGTTATTGATTATTGAATCTTTTTCTTTTTTAGTTTCATTTAAGTTATCTACTTCTCTAAATCTAAATCCCGATAAAAAAATTGGATTTCTTTTTGATTTTGACAGTTTCTTTATTCTTTCTTTTGAAAAATTTCGAAATAATTTTTTTCTTTCTTTTAAAATTGTTATAATTCGAAAACCTTTTTTTTTCATCTTTCTAATTTTTTTTTCGAGTTTTTTAAAGATGGGTTCAAAAAGTGAAGGCCGTCTTTGGGGAGAACCAAAAGGCAGTTCTGTTTCCATTCCCCAAACTGTTAAAAAACAAAAATCCTTTGTTTGCACTTTCTTTTTCGTTGGATCTTTATGCGGGAATTTTGACTTAGATCTGTGCCAAAGTTTTAGACGAAAAGGAAATAGGATCTTTATTTGAATCCCATTTGTTAACCAGTTTTGCGGAAATTCTTTTTCGGATAATTGAACTCCATTATAGGTGCATTTAACATGCATTTCTCTACGCCAATCCTTTAAATCTTCAGACCATTCTGGAATTTGAAAAAATAGTATACGAATGATATTTTTAGTTATTATTAATGAAGGTAATAGAATATATTTTCTAAGAATCGAGTGGGTTACTAAAACACAACTTCTTATTGCTTGAGCAAAAAGACTGCTATCCCAGGTTTCGGCTATTTTTATCCGAGCGTTTTCCTTTCTTTTGTCGTCTTCTCTTTTGTCCTCTTCTTTTTTCTTACTTTCTTTGGTTTTTTTTTTTGTATAAGTATAATCTGAAATTGTAAATTCTGTGTTTTTACACATCCAATTTATAAACATTGTTTTCATCAGTTCGGAAATATCAAAAGAAAAAAAAAGGGATTTCCCTATTCTGTCCAAAAAAAGAGGAGAATGCGCATTTGCTTGAAAGGGTTCCAAAATAGTTATTTTGCGTCTTTGTGCTCGCATGGATCCTTTTATTATGTCTCGACGAAAGTCCGATTGTTGTGAATAACGTATTAAAGAAACTTCGTCTATTTGGTCATAATTCGTTGTATCCTTGGTATTATTATAAGTATCATTATTTTGTTGATTATCAGTAAAAATCACTATACGTTTGGCTTTTCGTAAACGAATTTCATAATCTTCCGCCATCACGCTTTCTTCATCTTCGCCCTCTTCTTGTTCCAAAGCGTCAATTAATTTGTGTGACCATCGAGGAACTTGTTTACTTATTTCTTTTAGTCCAGTAGAATGTTTTCTACTTATTTTATTTTTTTGATTCACTATAATTGTATCAAATAAAAATTTTAAAATTTTTGTTTGATTTTCTAAATCCATTTTTTCTTCATTGTGATCTTGAAAAAAAGAGAGTCTCTTAAAATTGAAACTTGATCTTGATTTTACAGCAAATTCGTTAATTAAGTTTAAGAAATAAGCAATTTCTGTTGAAAATGATTTGCTATTACTATTCAATAGATCTCTTTTTGCTTCAATTTCTTCATAATTAGTAATAAGAAGAATAAGATGAATTCTATTTATCCAAACCGTCTCTATGGAATTTGTTCGGGAAGTTTTATTTAGGATTGAGGGTGAAAAAAAAAATTGGATTTTTCCGCGGTAGGATCCGCTCAAGAAGGGATCATATGTTTTAGGTAAGTACTCGTTTTTCGTTTTATCATTACACAATCTAGTCTTTTTTTCCAGCGTTTTCACAGCAATATATCTCTTATCTAGAGTTTGGACTCTGTTTATAAATTCATTACTTAGATTTTTCTTTTTTTGGTCATTCTTATAATTCCAATGATTATAGAATTCATTATAGGAGAATTTGTCTGTTAGTAATAGAGACATCTTTCTTTGTAGCATTTCCAAAAAAGTTGATAAACTGGGTGGATATGTAAAAGATATTCTTTCTTTTCCATCACTTCGACATGTATAAAAAAAATATTGTGCCATTTCTTTTCTTAAAGCATTCTCAAACTGACTATTTTTTATATATCGAAATGGACGATTCCAACGTTTAGAGTCAAAAAGAATAGTTACAAGAGGTTTTTCAAACCATAAAAGTTTTTTATCTATCAATATTTCTAACTTCGAATTTTCTTGA
>CAOJCQ013236651.1:0-10606 GCA_948356215.1 Stillingia texana | reverse complement strand
TTCACATGGATGATAGATTGTCAGTAAAACAAACCTCTGAATAGTAGCAATGAAAATTATCCTTTGACTTGATATCATCATGGTTATCATAAGTCGCGTCATCTAACTTCGGTGCTTTTACTTATAATCATGTGGTATGCTTATATAAGTGATTGAGTATATCAAAACTTAATTGAAAATAGTTCAATGATCGTTAAAATATTCACTATCCTCTATTTCAAAAAATGAAATTTTATATAATAAAATTTAGACTCAATTTGCTAGAAGATTTCAGTTGAATCCTAATGTTAAAGTGAATGAGATTCACATGAGACATTATGGAAACAAAGATCAAATATTATTAAATAAATCATGTGTAGAATCTATCGCAATGATTTACGTGGTGTATGACCAAAAAGAATTTTCTATTTTCTAATCTGAGTTGTTTTATTAATGGAAGTGGCTAATTGAATTTGTTAATTTGACAGAAAATCACACTAATTTCTCTTATATGTTGAGAGAAAAAAAATCACTTCCTTGCTCTAAGTTGTTGAAGAGATCTTCTATTTCAACCTTAATGGTTGCTCTAATTTCTAAATATTTTGAGGATAGGATTATGATTTTGAAAATTGAAAGGGTGAAAGAACTTTTAGGAGCAAGAATCAATCTTGTTTTTCAATTTCGATTAAGGATTGAAGAAAAGGGAGAGGGGGGAAGAGTGTGTTCGCTTAAATTGAATAAAAAAAGTGAAAAATCAATGTCAGAGATTATTTTCACTTTTTGAAGTGTGTGAATGTAATTAGTAAATGGATTTTTATCAATACACATGAGAAACACATGTTCGGTGCTCTCTCATGGTTATGAAAAAAGGGGCCCAAGATATTAGAAATGAAACTTCTTAGGAGCTATTTGACTACTTGCAAATATGAGAGACAAAGTGATCAAAATAGAAAACTTAAGGTGCTACATATTTATACAATATTTAAACCATAAAATTTACTCGATCTTTTAAATTATAAATCAGATTGTTTTTTCAAGGTTGTAAAAACCTGACAAGTCATCAAATCGATAAAGATAGAGGATCAAAAGTTAAGGATTAGAAGTTGAATCGGGTTGAACCGGGATCGAACCAATCATACTTAAATTATATTAAAAATAATTTTACTGAACTAGATTTATTCATAATTTGTTCATATTTTCATGTTTAGCCAAAAAATTCATATTAAAAACTCTATTAAAAATTTCTTTCTTATTAGATTTTGATAATATTTCATGCAATAATTGGATTAAAATATAGTATTATTATTCAGTTTCATATTAAAAATTGCTTTCTGATTTTTCTACTAGTTTCTCTTTCCCCATATCAAGTTCATTTGTTGATTCATTTTCAATATATATAACTCTCATCTGTGTATTTCAATTATTTATATAAAGTGCATTCAATTTTGTATCGTATTAATATTTACCTATAAATGAGTAATATTTTATTAAGACATGGTTAAATTTGAAATATTTGATGTAAATTGGAGTTGAAAAAAATGGTTTTATGATTTATTTAGTGGTTATCTCTAGATTTTTCAGTATAACTATTTGAGTTTTCTTACTACACAAACATGATTTTCTTATCTCATATATGAAGAACAATCTAATTTAGAATATGATATAAATGGATTAATTTTTTCATGTAATATTAATTTTAAATAAAATTAATAAATAGAAAATTAAAAATTAATATATTTATTATTTATCAAATTAAAAAAATTATAAAAAATAAATATTATAATATAATAAGATTAATATAATAAAACCAATTTTACGTTTTATAAATATTATGGTTATTAAATTAACTAGCTTAATGAAAATAAGTATGAAAAATGGTTGAAAATAATTTTTGTATTAAAATAGTTTAAGAGACCAAATAAAAATAAGTCTATAGTCCAATTTAGGGGTATGCAAAACCCGATCCACCCAAAAAATCCGATATACTTTTCTTTAATATTATTTATGTATAACAATATGTCAAATTAATATTATTGGTGCAGTGGTAAATGCTACCATTTGAAAACCAAGGGACTGCGTACAAATCGCTCCAACATTATTTTCATTTTCTCCTATTTGAAGTAGACTTAGATGAACTGGCTGAATCGGTTGACCCGTGATCGGATTGACCGATTTTTGGTTTAACCGTTCAAACCGCAAAAAACCAGAATGACTTTTAGTAGACTATTTTGGGGTACTAATAGAGATTGGTCTCTAGACCGATTCTTGATTTTTTCAGTTGAACCAACTGGTCCGGTTCAGTTTTTTCAACCATGGTTTTCCAATATTTTTATTATTTATTTTTCATAAAATGCCCTATTTTATAATCTTATCCAACAATGAGTGCAGATCGCCCAGAGTGATGAAACCTCTTCATCGCCCGCAAGCAATCGAATGATGAAAAATGTAAAGAAAAGAGAGGGACAATGTGATGCAACATGTATGGACACTTATGGTTAAACCTGTTCACGGTTAATGAGGAATTTTGCATCCCTGATCAGGATTTGACCTATTACTAAAAATATGTTATGCTTGTTGTCACTTTCTCTCTTAGGATCCAAAATCTCCTTATGAGTAGTGTGAATAACATCATGGTCATTGAGTTATTAGGTAAGAATAATGGCTACCGAACCTTGTTGAACAAAATTAAAGCTTTACCAAAACCTAGTAATGAAACTCGACTCATTTATTTGGATAACA
The DNA here is from genome assembly GCA_948356215.1 of Stillingia texana. Taxonomy (NCBI): domain Eukaryota; kingdom Viridiplantae; phylum Streptophyta; class Magnoliopsida; order Malpighiales; family Euphorbiaceae; genus Stillingia; species Stillingia texana. The sequence goes on along the minus strand of CAOJCQ013236651.1, from coordinate 7,888 downwards.
ATATATCTGGTAAACTTTTGAAGCAAGGATGATTATGTTTCTTTGCTTATTAATGGTTGTTGGATCATTTTTGTCCATGCCTTATCATTTTAGGCATGTTTTAAGAATTTTGATGCAAGAAAACAAGCTCCATATATGGTTATCGCTTGGATTAGGCTCCTGAATATGTCTTTTATGCACTACAAGAAGAATACTTTGAGAGAGATTTCAAAGATTAGTGGGACAATAATTAAAATTTAGGCAAAATACATAATCTACCCCTCAACTTGCATCTTTTGTACTTCAACATTTCTAGTTGAACAGTTGAACTCCTAAAAAACTATAGTTTTAAACACAAATTAGCACATGAATGAGTGAAAAAATACGCGTGTTTCATGGATGTGCTGATGTGGAACACCCGCCCATTACAACCAATGAGGTATTATAAGTAGAAGAGGTCTTACTGCCAAGATCCACTAAGATTTAGTCTTTTGTTACTCCGATTCATCCCTCCCTCAAACATTAACTTATATCTTTCTTAGGTTATGCTAGATGTTTGTCCCATCCATATTGATCCCATACCTTAGAAGGATCCCACCACAACCTAGTGATTGGCCAAGGGATTGGGTCCTGCATGGAGTTGGCTAAGAAGTCTTGTAAGCTGGCCATTCTACCACTACGTGAACCTCTTTTAGGCGAGCAAAATATGGGAGATGTCATATATGCCACTATGTGCTAGCCATCCCCTATGATGCACACCAAAAAGAGGTTCACCTAGTATTGCATAAGCTCAATGATAGTGTTGTATCCTACTTGAAGAGATGTATCTCAAATTTCACTTACGGGATGCTCTAACATCAACTATTCCAATCTTTACTGATGGAGATAAAGTACCAATTATGCTGACTAAAAAACCGTTCACCTGACATGGATATGGCCCAAAGTTCAGAGTGATATACTGGTTTCACCCTTACTGTGAATTGCAAGTGCATGATCAGGCTGGGATGAAGGTGTTTTCTCAGTACGGAGTAGCCTTGTGAACACTTCTTTCAATGTCCCAAGAGGTGAGCTAAATAAAATTTAGGATTTTGCAGCCTCAAACTCAGGAGAAAGACCCACAAAAAAGCTCATTACTGCCATTTGTTCCCTCTATCTCTGTTGTTCCTTGATATCAGAAGTAAATGGGTAAACAACATTGAGTTTCTTATAGGTCTTTTTGAAATCCATAAAATAAGCTGCAAGGGTCTTGGAACCCTTTTCAGGATGATGGAAGGCTTGACTTACATCATAGACATGATTAAGATTATCTTGACCCGATCACATAAATTCTAAATCATCCATAAGTTCTTTGATAAATTCACAATGGCTAACATACCTGATGAGATCTTCACAATTGAGCTTTTGACTTGTAGAAGTAGTCGAGAATCATTACGCAGCCATGTTCTTCTCATAATATCGATTGGTGTATCATCAGTGAGATGGTCTTTTTTTCAATGCTCCTGAAGTACACACGCATTGTCTTGCACCAATTTCTATAATTATGAGAGCCACTAAGTTTATAGTCAGTGATCTTAGATGAAGCTGATATTAAATCAGTGGCAACAGGTTCACTTTTGGAGTGTCTTTCATCATCTATGGTTAAAAAAAATTGGGCAGAGGAGCAAAGGAAAACAGGCAGAAATCAGATTACCAGAGGGACTGCAGAAGCCCTAAATCTTCACAAGTGATCGAAACAACGTCGAACCAACGAAAAGGTGCCGGAAATGAAGAGTCGACGCCGACGGTGGTGATCGGAGAGCAAGGAGCCTTGGCACGCGCCTTCACGCGCCGGCGCGTGGAATAAGGCGCTGATCTTCAGGTGGCACGTGAGCCTTATGTGCCGGTCTTCTGGTGACCGGAATTGCTGGGTCAGGCCGGAATAAGGGAGGCGCTCCTCCTGGGGTACTGTTCACTCTCCTGATGAACAGTAACCCGAAAAAAAATTTTCCACAGAAGAGCTTAAGGCTCTGATACCATGAAACAGAAGAGAATATGAAAACTGAGTTCTCTATTGATTAATTCTTCATTTACATGGGTATGTTTATATACATTTTACAAGTATCATACATATGGTAACAAATCAATTAGAATAAATTCTAATTGATTCTATACATTATGTTCACACATACAACTATAACATTGAAGAAAAACAATGAACTTATATCTGGTGTTTTAACTAAACCATTGCATCTTCTGTTCAAAATTAATGTGAGAGTGAGAGAGAGAGAGAGAGAGGTACTTGGAGAGAAATTCACTGATGCTTTTATACAATTTTTGGTGCTTGACAGGTAATATTTGTAGTTGATGCAATTGGAAGTATGGCATTGAATAGAATGCAAAATGCTAAAGGGGCAGCACTCAAGTTATTAGCTGAGAGTTATACAAGCAGGGACCAGGTAACTTCACAATTAAACGTTTATGCATTTTAAAGGGTTGCAAAACTACTGGATTGCCTTGAGATTTCTATTTGATTCTGATGGTTTGGTGCCATAAAACATTAGTAATTCAGCTCATCTACACATAAAAATGTGACAACAAAGGAAATTTTTGAGCTATGAAATAAGCTCTACAACTTGGGTGTTTTTTCTTTTACTGAACATTTCAAGAAAGGATATAAAAGTTACTTTAGGAGGAACTCCAAAAACTTTTCGATTCACTTTCAGATTGGAAAATGTTGTCGATATTTTTCTTTTACTGTTTTCCAATTACAATTTTATGGGCTTTCTCAAATACATGAACTAAGCTAGTGTAAGTATCTCGCATTCTTTTTACCTGCATTGCTAAACTTTTGTCTTTTAATGTGAAGTAGGTTGCTATTATTCCCTTCCGGGGAGATTGTGTAGAGGTCCTTTTACCTCCTTCCAGATCAATAGCAATGGCAAGAAAACGTCTAGAAAGACTTCCATGCGGTGGCGGTTCACCCTTAGCTCATGGTCTAACAACTGTAAATAGATGTGGCTAATACCCTAGATTGCTTGTATCTTCACAAAATTTCCCAAGATTTAAACCATTCAAGTACATGCTTGAATTCGTGCGTAAAATATGCATGTTGCATACGATGAATGACTTGGCAAACATTCAATCTGCTCAGGCTGTTAGGGTTGGGCTAAACGCAGAAAAGAGTGGTGATGTTGGGCGTATAATGATCGTTGCAATAACTGATGGCAGAGCCAATATATCACTAAAAAGGTCCAATGACCCTGAAACTGCCACGTCTGATGCTCCAAGACCTTCAGCACAAGAATTGAAGGTAAAGTTTGATTTTAGTAATTGATTGCAACATTAATACATCATCTGATTTTAGTGTAAGGAAACCCGAAACAAGAATCCACTATCTATGAGCATGAATGACAGTAATCTGAATTATCTTGTATTCCCACATATAATATTATGTGGGAGTGATGGAACTATAGACCCCAATCCTGCTTTGCTACACCTATAATGGTTCTATTTGCTGTTCTGGTACAGGATGAGATTCTCGAAGTGGCAGGGAAAATTTACAAGGCAGGCATGTCTCTTCTTGTGATCGACACAGAAAACAAGTTTGTTTCAACTGGATTTGCTAAAGAGATCGCCAGAGTTGCTCAAGGTGTGTTTCTTTTTCCTTCAGGAAATCACAGTTAGTTCTTTAAATGTGAGAGGATTATAACAAATTGCATCACATATAATTTTGTGCAGGGAAATATTATTACTTGCCCAATGCTTCAGATGCTGTGATTTCTGCTACAACGAAGGAAACTTTATCAGCTTTAAAGAGTTCATAGTTTCAATGTTCAAGTGATTATGAACAAATTTGAAAGATTTTATTTTATTCTCTAAAAATCCACTTGCATGTTGCAGACTTATAGTGGTGAAAACTGTTTGTATATTTTAAAATTTTGATCATCTCCTAGACTGATAACTTTTAAGCCAAAAAATCTTAAAAATCTTGCAAAACATTCACATGTGTAGACATATGGGCTCTCTCAAAGCTGCACCGGCAAGAAAGTGGATAGGAAAATGGGCCTTTATATTTTCAAATTGAATGGAACATTGTGCTAATATGAATCAATCTTCTTTGTTAGAAGGTTATAGGCCTCTATGGTAGGCTACTACATAAGAGTGAAGACTAATTGCAAACATACAATTACTTATGATTTTTTTTTTTCTTTGTAAAATATTTTATTAAAAAATCAATTAACAAGTGAGGTAATTTATCAAAGAAAAAACAAGTGAAGAATTAATAGAACATCTATTTAAAAACGAAAAACTAATAGAACAATTAAACCCCATGCTGAGCTTAGCAAACTGAAGTCTGAAACTATGTTATTATGCTGCTGTGTGTTTTTTTAATGTCACATTATAAATTATGTTTGAATTGATGGTATGATTTTTTAATGTATTTTATTGTATCATTTATGAATTAAATGATTAATTTTTTTTATATGTAATAGTTTAATTAAATAATAATAATATAAATAAGTTAAAATATAATACTAATTTTTATAATATTTGTAAATATGCATTATAATTTATTAATATGTATTGAAAGAAATAACAGTAGAGTTAAAATTTAAGTATATATAGAAAAATAATATTATAATCTATAAATATAACTGAAAGTATTTTTATCATTTTTTTTTATAAAACCATATAATCACATGGAATCCACGTGACTTCATTGTTTCTTCTTTCACTATGATTAATCCATCGTCAAAAAATATTGTCCAAACGCATAGTTAATTATAACTGTAACCCTAAACACATTTGAACGGTTAATTCCTCATTACAATTTTTTAGTTTGCCGCCAATCCCATATCTCTCGGTCTCGGTTGCAGACATTTCGAGGGAACTAAAGAAAACCCAAAAATACCCGACCCGATCTCAGCGTCACCATTTTGATGGAAGTACTCCGGAATTTCAATCCTCTGTAGTCCTTTCTCGCTGTCCGTGGAAGCTGGCCGCAGGGCTCGCTCTCTCGCTCTCCTCGCTTTACCAATTTTTTCTGTCACTGTAAGAGTCCGATTTTAGGGTTTCAATTTTGCTGGTTGGAATCCAGGTCCATATTGAGCATAATTTTAGGGGAGTATTGTGAATCTCCCTTGCAACTGAATTTAAAGGTGCATTTTTCATCTTATTAGTTCGTTTTCAACATTCTCTAGTGAATTATAGCTACTTGCTTTCTTGGTTTTTGTTCTCTCTTGATAATATCTTAGTTTGCTGAATTTCGGTTTACTGATTTTTGCTGCAGATGGAAGCTCTGTATGCAAAACTCTACAATAAGTACGAGGCTCTAAAGGTTTCTCTTCACATTTCGATTAGAGGCAGCTGGCGTCATGAATATTATTTTGTTTTAATTTCTCACATTATCAGTGTTCCTGTAGTAACTAAATGTTTCTATAAAGTTCAATGTATGAATATTCTCTGATTTGTAAAAGTTGCTCTCTTTTTTTTTTTTTTTCCAGAAGAAGAGGCTCTCTGAATTGGATGATATCAACAAAGATCAAGAAGTTAAATTTCTGCATTATGTGTCTGGTATGCTTGCCTTATTGTGTAATGATCATATTCTTTTTCTTTTCTTGAATTTGTACACAGGCCTCAGAATTTATCTTCTATTTGTACTTGAATGTATGAAAGGCTATGCTTAAAGTTAAGGCTGTCTTTGTTTTTGTGCAAAATCTGTGGGTTGATTCAACAATACCCAGTGCAAAACTGACATGATGATTAATATGGTTGAAAAGCATTTGATGATTGCAATGTATGATTATTGCTTCCAGAATATCAAATTTCATTAATGCCGACTCCTCAAATAGACTTAACAATCTAAGAGATCTTTATGGTGTTGTGATTGTTGATTTTTACTCTAACTAAAGAATTCATGCACGCCTTGTGAACCTGAGTTTGTTCACTGTTGAGGTAGCATGAACAGTAATTTTAAGATATCATTATGGTAGCTTTTATCTAGTTTGAGTTTGGATTTGATATTTTCTTATTATTTCATGTTATTTGTTAATCTTTGTATCATTCTTAATTCCCATTAGCAGTTCTATTACCAATAAACTCTCCAGCATGGTTGAATCCTTTTTAGTGCTTCTGATGTAAAATGTTTACTAGCAGTAGACCAGCCATAAAAAAGAGAAAAAGGCCAAAGTTTAATTGTTACTTTTATCACATGGTGTTTGTTTGTCTATGATTATTGCAGCTGCAGAAGAGCTGATACAGCAATTTAAAGAAGAAAATGACAAGTTGTGTGCACAAGTTAGTGAGTTGAGAAGTGAAGTTGCTTCGATCAGGCATGGATTTAATTCCTAAAGTTTCTTTTGTGGTTGTACCTCTTTATATCATATAAGACGAACTTTATGTTTGAAATTTGTATAAACAATACAAATCACATTTTTCTCTACCTTTTCTTTTATTATTTTTTTGGCGGCCTACAGGTCTACCAAGGATAAGGAGTGTGCACAATATCAACAGTTGCTTATGGAAGAGAGTCAAAAGAGTAAGGAAGCCAAACTGCCAAATGAGAATTAGAGAGTCATTTAATTGTCCTTAATCAATTTTGTCAATTTGCAAATTAATTACCCATAGAGGCCTTTGACTCATGTGCCATCCGTTGGAAATATTATTTACTAAAAGATGCAAACCAACTAATTGGTTATGACCCCATCTAATTTAGGCTTTAGATTCTTGCCTTAGGCATTTGAGTTCAGTAAGCTTCTTCTGCAAGATTTATATATCAGTATATCCTATTCATTAATTACACTGTGCAGCCTATCTGACTTTGTTAATTCTGTGTATATTCACACGTTTGCTATTGCATACATATGAGTTAATTTTTCGGTAGTACTATGAAGCCGTTTTTCTCAATTCTCTATAATTAGGAGTGACCATTTTAATACTTGTATGTTATCCATGTTGCATGTTGATTGCGTTGAACTTACATGTTGTAGGCAAAATGCTTTCCAAAGAAGTTGAGGCGCTTCAACGTCTCCAAGAGCAACTTTGTTACCATTCAGAGAATGGCAAAAATGCTAATAGACAACTGAATGTAAGTGAAGCTGCTCAAGTTACACCAAGAGTGGTTACCAGCAACTCGACAAGAAGAATGACAAGAAAGCGTACCCGAGAAGCTATAGCTGGGGTGGGAGCTAGTCCTTCTGCTCAAAGTGATCATGATGCTCCATTGTTAACAGAATCAGCAAAAGGTTCACTGGAAGGAACTCTGTCCAGGGGGGATCTTGAAAATGAGCAGCAGGTGTGTAACTTTATAGAGTTGTAGTGTAGCTGCATGTTCCCTTTTCCTTCACTAACAATGGTAGTGCTTTTCTCCCAGCTCCAATGCTGTACAAGTGCTGTTCAGACACCAGGTAGGCACAGAAGTTGAATCTTAATATGACATTCGTGGTTAGGTGGTCAGCATACTTTGTTCACATACGTATATATATTTTTCAGGTGATAGTGCTCATACCAGCTGCCAGTTTCAAACTCTTCTTGAATACTTAGTTGGCATGAAATTCTCTGCTGTTAATCAAACTGAAGGGATATGCATTTCAGCTGTGCATCAATCAAGTGGTAATTCCCACTATATGTTTGGACTTTGTTTCCTTTCGATTTTGGTCTTCTTGGTTGGTTGTTTCTTAATACTGATCACTCTGATCTTGGTTTGTTTCTCAATCTTAATCGTTGATGTTCTATTGCTGTTGTATATGGTTTGGAATTCTATACAAAGTCAGTTTTATAAACTTCAGAACAATTTCAATCAACATTAATCATAGGATGAGATTAACACATAAAAAAAAAAAGGTAACAAGAACCTGGTAAAATTAAGTAAACAATGACTTTGGTTAGAGAATGGATTAATTAGAATGTTAATGCTTGTATTTCGGCATAA
>CAOJCQ013235924.1:0-12400 GCA_948356215.1 Stillingia texana | reverse complement strand
TCATTAGAATAGATTCATGGAAACTCCTAGCACTTATTTTAGTTCGCAGCAGATTTGCTTCTTCTGATATGGTTTTTATTTTGTTTTTGGTATAAACTGAACTTCTATATCATTTAAACTTACTTCTTTTAGTTACTTGCAGACTTACAACAGAAAAGCAGGGTTGCTAAAATATCACAAAACCACAAAAAATTATTTTTCCAAGTTTCTTCAACTAGTTTTTTAAATTCCTATCTATTCCAATTGAAAAATAGAAACCAAAAACTAGAAATGAAAACCACACTAAACAGGCTGTAAGAAAGGCGCCGCATAACAGCAGATGATGATGGACTCAAAGTCAAACAAGGGTATCAGCATTCAAAGCAATGGTGTACCCTCAAACTGAGTCATGAAAACTGAAATAACAAGAGAAAGTCAGATGAGAAACTGCTTAGAAAACCACCTCAAATTCACAAACCTACAAGTTAAAAATTTCCTAGAATACCGGGTGAGATGACCTACTAGCAGCAACATTTTGCTTTTTACAGAGAAAGTTAGTTTGTGCCAATTAACATCTATGGAAACTCCCCTGTATCAAATTAGTCAATTTTTGTTCCCCTTGCTTTTGTGTAGCCAACAATCAGCTTTGGAAAAGTAAGATCAAAGCCTGACAACTATGTTTGGGCTAGATGCCTCATACTATTTTGAGGCTTAAATTAATTAACATTTCAAAATTATAAGAAACCTACATAGCTTAGCCTTCAAATAAAAAGAGAGATAGAGAGAGCTTGGGGAAAAGGAGGATTGAATTTGAATTATGAACCCAAGAAATTACAAGTGCTAATGCTACATTAATAAATTTACAAGTGAACATAATTTAGAGACTAATGTTTATTCACTAACGTTATCCCATTCTTATGCAAGAAAAATGCAATGTTATTTTGACAGGAATATCCCTATAACAGAGTGAGTTTTTTATTAACTTTGCTTAATTGCCTCTGTAATTAACTTTCCAGCTTACCTCTTTCCATCTATCTCATTTGCACTCGTGCTGCCTTGTTCTGTATCAACTGATTCATCTCCAAGATTCGTTGGTTTTTCAGGTTCATTGCCACTCATAAGTTGAAACCTCAAAAGCAGAGATGTCCAAATTTTCTTGATGACAGAAGAATCTGTAATAGAAGCCAAGCATCCAACAGCTTCCTGAGAAAAAGATTGAAAGAAAAAAGGATCTTACACAACTGAGATACAATATCAAAGTTCCAGGCATGAATGATTATCATAGCAACCAGACACACTGTTTAAGAATCCATAAAAGACAGCATTTGACACAAAGATGTTCTCCAAAGAGAAAGTTATGAACCGGAGGAATTGGATCCTTGCGTGAAACAAGTGCGACAATAATTGCCATCAATCAGTAACAAAATGATATCTATAAAGAGAGAGTGCAATCCAACCCAACCCAAACCCCTAGCAATAAATACTTTCAAAATGCAAATATAAATGATGGTTGACGGAGAAATGTTTTTTAGACCAGATCACATTATACCCAATAAAATTCAGGACTCAGACAACCTGTCAATCACATTATATATAAGGAGAAACAGAACATGTCCACCAGACAGTGCATGAAATTCTTCCAACATTAAGTATTAAAGAGCCTAAAAAAATATAATAATAAAAACAAAGTACTATATGAATGAAACCTTTATGTAGAAGCGCTTTTCTGACTGAGAATCAACATATAAATCCACTAGAGCCTGAAGCAACTCAGCTGAGCATGATGCCAAAGCCTTGATGTTTCTGGTTGCCGTTTTCTTTGAATAGGAAGGTACAGTTTTGATCTCTGAAAGGGCATCATTCATGGTATTGCCATGTGACTCACCCAAATAATTTTTCGAGCTAAGAGCACTTCTATTTTGATTCACTAGGGCCTATGAAAGACAAAGCGAGAGAAAGAACCTAAGGAATAGTGATGTAAAATTGCAAGAGTAATATTGTATCACTAGATCAGTAGACATCGGAAAGGGAAAGAAAGCAAACCTGAATTGCAACAGCAACATTATGCTGCATGAGAGAATCTTCCTTTAGAAAGGAAATTAGAAGTTTGGCCAAAGACTTAAAGGTCTTATGAGTGTCAACAGGATACTGACAGAAAGCAGGGAGCAGTCCACATAGGCCATCAGCATAAGCCTGCAGATCCTGACCAATTACTGACTTTTTAACTGGACCAAAGAGGGAAAAGAAGAAAATGAAGTAAATTTTTAATAAGTAAATAAGTTCTCAAGGTTGGCAAAATTCATGCTGTTGCAAATTGTTTTAGTCAGAAAAATCAATGGAAAATGTTATATCATTCAACATATCACTGGATCAATGAAAATTTAAAAGGAGATGGAAAAGGTCGAACGCCAAGAAATGTCCAGTAAAACAAGAGGCCATCAGCTACAGTTTTCAGAAAACCAATTAATCAGTGTATCAAATCATATAGAGTTTCCGACTAGACCAAACAATAAAAGCATTCTGCTTTCCTCAAAAAAAAAATAAAAAATAAAAGCATTCCACTAAAGTGTCGCAGAGACTATAAAAATTTCTTCCCATCCAACCTTCAGTACAAATTTCAATTTGAATTGCAGGAAAACTACAGGACTAAGAACACCATTATTGTTCCTCAACAACGACTTTTTCGTCCAGGGCAACCTAGTATACAGTAGCAGATGGGAAATTATAATGCCTCCAGACAAAAATATGGTTTCTTAATTGAACATACAGTCATGGATTTTCTACAAGGGTGTATGCACTCTTGTATAAACTCCTGTCCCAATATCAGTACAAACATTTGATTTAAAGCAAAAAAGGTAAACTTAACATGGAAATACTGTTCCAAAATCCAATTGATTGGTTATGTTAGTGCAATAGGAGATAAATTTATGACTACCTCTCACAAACGATTTTGCTAGAGGCACAATATGCTCCATGTAATAGCCCAGTGATGCTCCAACAATATATTTCTTCAATATCGGTATCAGCCAAACATTGGAGAAAGTAGAATTATCAGCATCAACGGAGATGGGTATGAGTGAAAGTATCCTCTCAGGTCCCATGGCAACTACTGCAGATCCAATGCAATTCTGGAGCTGCAAAATTTCATGAATAAGACATTGATCAAGCCAGATTAGACTATATAGAGAATATTCCGTACTGCCCACAATAAAAAAAAATTGCTGAAGCAAAACTCGAAATGGAACACAAAACAGAATCCAAAACTTACATGAGTTGTATCAGATTTGTCTTGACTGAAATGGTTCATCAGGTTGGCTAGCTTTAGAATAACATTCTTCATAAAGGTAAACGAGAATTCTCCTTCAACAAATATACAACAGAAAAAAGAAGATAAGCAACCTTTATTTAGTTACCAGATCGTCAACCCTAACCAAACAATCAAGTCAGTGTACTGTAAAATGACATCCGCAGTGGCACACAGAGACCTCTCCAGGTGATAACATTAACTATAGCCTCAAAAGAGCAAATCCAAGAAAACATTTTGAACCAAACCAAAAGAATTAAAAAGCGCCAGCACTTTCCAGAAATCGAATTTCAAGGATGTATCAGAAACAAAGTAATAAAGATTGGGATGCATGAGTTCATTCTTGACGTACCTAATAATGAAAAGATCTTAACAAACTAATTTCAAGTGGGAATACATAATGAGTTGAGAGGGCAGATGGGAATCCCATTCTCAAAAGCAGGATTGATAAATGCAGATGTATAGTTTCTTTCGCTTATGATTTAGTCGGAGCAAAGATCTCCATCAAACAAGGAAGTTTCATTTTTCTTTATCCCATCTGATTGACTATATCAGGCATGGTTAGTGTTGAAATCCCACATTACTTAGTTAAAGGGCTAATAAGCTCTATATATGGGCTGAGGTAATCCTCTCCCCTTGAGAGCTTTTTTGGGGTGAGTTAGGCCTCTTAACATGGTATCAGAGCGGGTCTGAGCATGTGTGGATGGATGGGCCTTACTGTGGGTTGCCCGATGATAACCCGTTGGCTTCACGCCGCTGTGTCGGGCGTGAGGGGATGTGTTGAAATCCCACATTACTTAGTTAAAGGGTTAATAAGCTCTATATATGAGCTGAGGTAATTTTCTCCCTTTGAGAGCTCTTTTGGGGTGAGTTAGACCTCTTAACAGTTAGCAATAAAAAAGGACTAAAAAAACCATCAATTTTATTTGCCAGAACAAGTCTCTAAAGGGCTCATATCTTGTTTGGGACATTTTATTTCAAGAATGTCACATAGAGGAACTCAAATCCATGAACTTCTAGTCCTAGATGAAAAGTGAAACTACCAAGTCATCAGACTTTATGTGCATTTAAAGAGAAAAATACATCCTAAGAATCATAGGTTCAACAAAAAATGACCCCAAGAACTAAAAGTACCCTGTAGAATTTCAAATTGTAATTAACTTAAATAACCTGGTAATTTGATACATTCAAATCACCTAAGGAATGTCAAGAAATTAATGGTCTAATAAAATCAGTTGACAAAGACCAAGTAGAATGTAAAGAAGAAATGCCTTATAAACCCTTACCAAAACATATAGACACATCCTGCAAGTTGAAGAAATCTCAAGAAAATAATATTTATAACATTTTAGTTGCAAGGAAAAGAAACTCCAACATACCAAGTTTCAGAAATAGAGCAGATATAACTTCCAAAATATGCTCATTTGGAATTCTGTCACAGGAGTTTAGCGTATTCTCAAAGATAACACATGTCGACTTTATTGTTTGTGCTTCTTCACTTTCTTGACTTGCATCTTCAAATGACAAGCTTTCATCTGTGAAGAGTTTTTTCTGGTCTATACAGTGACTGATCATCTCCTTCATTATATCTGCAGCCAGCGACGCAGTGATTGTCTTGCTAGTCAAAAGACCTAGAGATGCATCAGAAGTGAGAAAATTTCTATATCACGAAAGAAAAGAAACTTCAAAGTGAAAAACCAATGACTTCATGAAGGTAACAGGAAAAGGGATAGCCCTAACTTAATATTTCAGCCAGGCATTACCACGTCAGTTTTGCCATCAAATGCTTTTGGTTTGTACTTTCTAGTCCGGTATTCCCAAAGTGATTATCGTGAGGTTCTTAAGGTGTTATAGTATGAACTCAAATAAATGTGTATATATCACTTTTCACTTGAAACTAGTGGGGTGTGCAGTTTTTCTATGATTTAGTGGATTGATGAGGATATAATGTTGTAGAAGTAGATCCGAATTAATGGCAAATTGGCAACTGATATGTTGATAAAGTTATTGGTGCTGTATGCAAAGGACTTCCATAATCATGCCAAAGAGAGGTAATATGATGCAATACATTTTGAAAATTCAACATTATCCAAATATAACAGCATGGAAATGGGAAACCAGAAATTATAACAACAACGACCAAATGTCATACCTGCTACAGAACAAAAGAACAAGAATATAAATGAATATATAGATTATTTTTAAATGATAAGAAGCTTACCTGCTACAGAACCAAAAACTTTAGGAACATTCCTCACGCAGGACCCTGATTCTCCGGGATAAAGTTTAAGCAAAGCAACTTTCAACAAGGTTGCTGCAGAAATGAGAGTGTCCATTGGGTTCTTCTCTCCGAAAGATACATAGGAAGAAACAGAATCTATAATGGCTTCTATATGTGGCCCAATAACTTCTTCATTTGAATTCCCAAAAAATGCCTCCACAGTTTTTAAGATATGCCTTGTAAGTGCAGAGAATTGGGAACGAAATAGCTTAAGTACTAAATGCAGAACTTTGGAACTGCTTTTGAAAGAGAGATATGGAATAGTAAGCTTCAGCAAATTTAGCATATGAAGAACCTCTGGATGTTCAGGTTTAGACAATGTTTCATCTTTAGACCCATCAAAAATTTTTAACTTGCTCAGTGTAAGTGCCATGGGCATGTGACTTTTAAGCAATGAAAGTACCAATTTGCTTGATTCCTTGATAACAGAAGGTGAACTAACTGATTTAAAAACCTTAATAAGGCAATCTTGAGCACTCCTCCTTACCTGAACAAAAGAAAAACACAATTGAAATATCCAATTAAGCTCACAAATCACATCCCCATCATTGGTTAATCACTCATTTCAATAAAACTATACCTTGGGCCGCTTATCAACACACAGCTTGAGCACAATTTCGAAACCCTGCTTCAAAGAACCCCAATTTTCCAAATCGCAAAACCTCACAATCAAAACACCCAAACACTTGACCACGCCGCTCACGGCCGCAGCTCCTAGGCCTTCTCTCTGCAGCACAGCCACCACGACGGCCACAGCCTCACTCGCCTTATCGCCCTTAATCCCCTTCTCTGGAATCAAAGGAACTACGATTGAAACGAAAGACAAGAGCGCCGCGATTGCCGTGGAATCTAGGGATTCGTAATTGGAGAGGTTGTCGACCGCGACGGCGAAATAAGCGGAGGGAGTGAGCGGGAGGGACTCGGCGGAGAGAATGGAGCGGATGGCGGCAGCAGTGGCGAGAAGGTGGATGTGTTGCGGGGCTTTGGAAGCAGAGTAACGAGATAAGAGCTGCTGGCAAATGTCGGAGTCATGTTCAAGTGGAAGTTGTTCGTGTTCTAGTGTTTCAAGGTTGGGTTTCATTATAGTGTTCTTGGCAGAAATTCAGGGCTTAAGGTTTCAGTGGGAGCACGGGGGTTTAAGATGGGGACAATAACAGCGGCTAAAATTTTGCTTTCTATACCTTAAATCTAATTCACCAATCAGCAATGACAGTTTTTAAAACCAAACCGGATATAAAATCAGTTTGATAAGTATTTACAATATAACTGATTTAATTATATTTAAATAAATCCGTTTAATGTATAAATTATATAATTTTTAATTTTTTACCTTTCAAATCATCAATTTATCATTTTTTTTATATTTTTAATAAAATTCAAATTTCAACTTTAATATCTGACCTGACTGAGTCAGTTTTTGATTATTAAATAAATAGATCTGATTTTAAAAACATTATCTAACCTAATAAAACCTTCCACCTTAAATATAAGGATATACCATATATCAATGTTTGAGAATATGGTGTGTTGTAATATGGTTTTATTAGTTTTATTTTTTTATTTGATCCTATAATATTATAAAATAAATATGAAAATTACTAAAGTAGTAAAGAATATATTTATTTTGATAACTATTATCAGGATGTAAAAGGAATTTTAAGATTTAAATAAGGTTATTTTAGAAAATAAACATTGAAAATCATGAAAACCCACTAAATAGATGGTGTAAAAACATGAACAAGATAGAACCATAGAGATCAACGCTATGAAAAAGTATATTTTCAAATAAAAAATTGAACCATATCACACCACATTGTGCATTGTGAGTTTCTTAATCCGAAACTCACCTCTTATTAATGCATTTTTTATTTTATTTGACATGTTAGCCTAGATAATGGCATTTCTCATTTTAGTCACTCTCTCACATAGCATGCACGGTCACATTTTTATAATTCATTTGTGCATATGACTCATATAGCAGTTATAATATGGCATCTCTAATTAGGGGTGTGCAAAACCCGAACCGACCTGAATAATTCGATCAATCCGAATCGACCCGCCCGAAAAAGTATGGTTAAAAAAGGTTATTAGGGTCGGGTCGGGTTTGATTATTTAAAAAATGTAGTTAATTATTTCAGGTCAGATCGGGTCGGATTAAAACCTTGATTAACGTGACCCTACCCGATTTCTAATAAATAAAACCAAATATGTATTCATGGATGAAATCCGGAACGTCCATTCATTCCATATATAAATCCATTTGGAAAAAAACCCTAACCTTTGTTTTGTTCAACTCCTCCCTCCTCTTCCTTCTCCTTTCTGTTCTCTCTACCGCAAGCACCACCAGACCACCGATTCTGACCATTGTCATCAGTCCTACCTCCCTTTGTTCTTTCTCTCATCCGATTTCGACCACCACCAGACCACCAAACACGAACACCACGACGACCACCAGGGTCGGCGAATGTTTTTTCTCTCCCTTTGTTCAACGCCTCTCTCTTCCTTCTCTTCTCTCTACTGTACCGAGCACGAACACCACCGACCATGATCACGACCACGAGACTGTTCCAACACGACCGATTCTGACCACCACCAGTGACCAGACACTTCTCTTCTCTCTCTCTCCCCTCTGTTTTTCCTCCTCTCTTTGTGTCAAAAGTCTAAAGGTACGATTTTTTTTTCTTTGAATTTGTATTTGATTTTTGGATGTTTCTGCTGACTATTTTCTTTAATTTTTCTTTGAACATGCATGTATTGGATTTTCTTTGATGAACTGCTGTCTCCTGTCTCTTCTTCCTTCATCATTCAGCGTGAACGGCAGAAGGATTGGGTTGGTCTGCATCTCGAGATTGTGGCATTGCTTCTCCTCTGTTAAGCAGGGAGTCATTTGTGATTTTTGTTTGTAATCCTCTCTTTTTCGAGAAAAAAATTGAAAAATGAAAAAGCGAGGCCAGCATTTCCACGGCATATGAGAGGGTTGAAAATTTGAAAAATCAAACTGTTGCTATGAACTTTTCTATTTCATTTAAAATTTGCGGGTTAAAGTGGTTTATTCGGATGGGGCCCGAAATTTTTCGGATAAGGTCGAGGCAAATTTTCTACCACATTTTGGGTTTCGGGTTATTCGAATCGGGTTGGGCGATGCTCACCCCTATTCCTAATATAAAATATGATTAAACCATATTTAAAATCAAGCTTTAATTGATTGTGTGAGGTATTTGGACCTATCACGGGTTCAGATTTCTGAACCTATTTTGAAAATCCATTTTCATTAAGATTTGTTTTATTGAGGAAAATAAAAAACCATTTTATTAGGACAACATCATGTTAATTATCTGTATATCCTCTCTTTTTTTTTTAGCCATGAGGTAATCTAAAGCATATTCGTTTAATAGTTTACACAAAGATAAATCCATGCTGACCACATAAGTCACAATTTAAGGATTTTAATGGCTCTCAATATAGTGTTTTCTCCATGATGCAAACTCAATTAGTTATAAAGAAGTTAAGACTATTTATTCACTCGATCACACCTTTAATGAAAATATACAAAACCTTTTAGTGGTTTTTTCTAAAATTAAGTAAAACATTTTTTCAAGTGATTACAATATGTATGGAAATATGATAGAAATGGTGCAGAAATTGAAGGATTTTACAGCTGAAACTTACATATACAAAATATCTAATTAACATTACAAACTAAAATAAACAAATAAGCTAAAGTTGTTACAAAGGAGGCTTCAAAGCTAAAAATGTCTTCCCTTTTGATATCTAAATTGAGCTCAGTGAACATTACCATAATACAACATACATCAAAATAGAGATACCGTTTCCATCCCTAGACAAACGTCCGGTAGATAACATTAGTCATCCGTATAGATAAACTCTCATCCATGAAGTAGAAACCCACAAAATCCAAAACTTTATCAAAAACCTCCATTTTACAAAAATAACGGCAAACGTATAAAAAATGATAACAGAACACAGCATAAAACATATATTTAAAGCATTAAAAAGACAAAGTAATATGATACTAAAACCAGTAAATTGGACTGAAAGTAATGTTCAATAAGGTCATCCATAACTAGTGTCATCGGTCTATTAGTAGGTCTCCATCACGTGTGTGACACGTATGCGCCATATCAGCGTTTTTTTATAAAAAATTATTTTTTCTACTAGGTCTCCATTAGGCCTCTTGCTCTCTAACTGTAGGCTTGCAGGCATTCTGACGTACGGGCCCCATATGTTTCTTATTTTTTAATTTAACAATTTCACTGATTAAATTAAATTCAATTTAATTTATTTATTTACACAATAATTATAATAAATATTTAATAAATTCGGATTTTTTTTATTTTTTTCATAAAATAAAAAAATTTAATTATTAATAAAAAATTAAATAACTCAATTTCGAAGATAATATCTCAAAATTAACTGACGTTATTCATGAGTATAAAAATGTTAAGAATAACTCAATGGATAAAAGAGTCAGGGCCCATGAGTACAAATCAGACATGAAGATCCTTCTAAAAAATCACATGTCTTATTCTGATCTCAAGTTTAGGGAATGACTTATAAACACACAGGCCATGCTAAGAGATAAATGGGGCATGAACTAATAATATTGTACTCACAAATGCTGTAATTTTTTTTCTAAGTAATAAATGTCTTAATTATTTCTCCAATTTTTATATTCTTTTTTTATTTACATGTCATTTTACAACCATTTACTATAATTTTTTTATTTATAAAATTTTAAAAAAACATTTGAAATTATCAAAATAATTCGTAACTGTAAAAAAAAATTAATTTTGATGAAATATTTTTTCACCATTATTCGGAAATTTTTAATAATTTTTAAGTAATTTTTTTTTAATTTTTACAATTTAAATTATAATGAGTATATATTCAAAATAATTATTAAATTTATTAAAAATTTTATTTTTGTTTAAAAGTTTTTTTAATTTTTCTGATTTTTTATTAATTTAATATATTTATTTTAATTTTTATATATTTATTTATAATTATTATATATTTAAAAATAAAAATATATATTTTTTATTTTTTTGGACCGTCACGTGATTCGCCCCCAGTCGTGGCCTGGTAGACCAGGTCGAATTCTCGCTCCAAGCCTCAGTCTGGTGGGCTCTACAGGTCAGGCCGCAACCTAGAATGCCGCAGACCTCCCCATTTGGGATGGCCTAAAGAAGGTACATGGGTTTTTAGTCATGCATAAATAACAGAAACACCAATCATTGCATTTCATAAATTTCAACTCCCTGAAAATGTAAATAACTCAAAATAAACATGAGAAATATGTAATGAATGTGATATAGATGATTGGCACGTTCTAGACCAAATAAAATTAGTTTTCAAACTATAAAATGGGTTACTTTTGGTTGAATGTTTGGATGTGTTTTGAGTGGATTTTTGTTTTGATTTCTAGGTGGTTTTGAGGTGTTTTTTATGCTAGTTTGTTGCTGGGCTTTCAAGTTTTCACCTCGATGTTCTAGAGAAAAATTAAAAAGAAGTGGTTTTTTGTTTGACCAATAGTTATGCCCTATGTTTCTATTTTGGGGCCCTATTATACTATCAGGAGGCAAGGCCTTATTTTTTAAAATTGGCAAGAACGTCTACATATACATGTTGGAACAATTGCGCATGCTATATGTTGTTTGTACAGACAGACATCAGCATGTAGAGGTCGTGCCTCAATGTATGTGTCCGACTCACATGTTTGGTTTGCGTCTAAATTCGAGCTCAATGATTTGTTTAAGGCTTGAACTTTGACAATGCATATCTAGTAGCCCTAAAAGGATATCAGATCTGATCATTAGCCTATTGAGCCAATTTTAATGATATCATCATGATACATCATTAATGGATCCCATAAAATATTAAAACCTTTGCCTCCATATTTTTCCCTGTTTCTCTTCCTCGTCATCTCTATTAACCCTTCCAAGATGACATTTGTCGAGAAGTATAATATGATCAAAAATCAAAACATTTTGTGTAAGGTTAAATCAGTACCTTCACTCTGAATAATATTAGTTACGATTTATTTTTCTGATGGAATATTTAAACATACTATTAAAATTGGAATAAAATGGTCTTGAGAGGATAGTTCTAGAGGTTGAGGAAGCTTTCTTAACCCAAAGCGACAGGTTTCATGTTTGAGACCTGCCACCTCCTACCTTTAAAAGAATTAACGATGGAGTTGAATAGTGAAAGGAGGTGCTTCCCCTTCATGGAGCTCACATGGAAGCCAAGAGATTTGCAAGTCCCAATGTAACAGACAGTAGCAACAGATGAGATTTGGGGCTGTCGTCTTATTGTAAGGGCATCATAATGGGAGGCCTCCAAAAATTTGGAGGCCTCCGCCACATGTGCGCCACGTAGGCGTCACGTGTGCATTTTTAATATAAAAAATTTTAGGCCTCCAACAGGCCTCCTGCGCTCCAATGGGAGGCCTCCAGGCCTCCTGACGCGCGGACCCCACATGTTTCTTATTTTTTAATTTCCTAATTTCCTATATTTAACTTAATTCAATTTAATTTATTTTTTTACACAATAATTATAAAAATACCTAACAAATTCGAAAAATTATTTTTAATTTTTTAATTAAATAAAAAAATTTAATTTTTAATAAAAAAATATAAATAAATAAAAAAAGATTAAAAAACGCCAATATTTTCTTTAATAAGAAAGAAACACTAACACATATTAAAAAACACATAAAAAGAAAATTCGATAATATTAAAAAAACACATACACATATTAAAACACATAAAAATAAAATTCGATAATGTTGAAAAAAACATACATAATTAAATTTT